>SSHR01002016.1:0-24882 GCA_006518225.1 Fusarium neocosmosporiellum
CGCCGTCATCGCCGCTATTCATCTTAGCTCGGGTTTTCCCACTTCCCGTAGCGTCCAGCTGCCAATTTTCCATCCTCCATCACCATCTCGTCACCCTGAGATCTTGACGATCCTCTACGCTCAAGATCCTCCGTCTCTATTCACCACGTCGCAATTGCCGGAAACTCACCAAGGCCGGCAGCAACATCCTTCCCGCGACCTTCATCATCTCGAACGACACCTTGCCTATCCTCACGGGCCATCTATTGTCCATGCCAGCCACCTTCTCCCAAAGCCACACCCTGTCCTTGTCCTCCCAGTGTCGCTGCCAGTCCAGCGCCGGCGCCATCGAGTCTCGTGACCTGATCTGCGCCGAAACTGGCCTGACCTGACGACACGGACGCTTGCGGCGATCGCTAACACGAGCCTCATTGCGCCCTGGTCATCGTCTGCGGTCCTTGGCCTCACCCTCGTCCTGCCGAGCATCGCCTGGTTTCCCAGGCGGCGCAGCCTGCGTTCGCACATCGCACCACCGCATCATTTCCTCATTATTAGGCATTCAGTCCATGTTACGCCAACCGCCTCTTGACGCATCACGAAGCTTAAGCTACCGCTTCATTCCCGCCTTTGCTGATCTTTCCACCTTGGACTCACGAATTCACACATGGGACAGTAGGCGGTATCCATCTCACCTCCCGTCCTCATGATTTGGTACTTGTTGTACCCACTCCGAGGGTCAGTCTTGTTTGCTCCGAACTTCCCACGAGCTCTCCCGTCTCCTCCATCTCCGTCTCCGTTCCCCGCTCCGTTCCGTCCTCAGCTCACATCCCGCCATAGAACAACGGAAGCGCCGGTGCTTGCGCCTACTCATCCTCTCCGCCATGGGCTCTCCCGTTACGGGTCTTATGCCGCCAACCATGTTGTCACCACACTCCTCGTCTCGGTGGTTGTTGCCACCATGCTCATCTACCCTATCCCATACCTCTTCACCAGTGACTACGTCAACGGCGCTTCCAACCTACCTCACCATGCCTGGACCGTCGCTCAACCTTTACCCTATGGCGCCAGCATCAATCCCGATGTCATGATGCGGTCTATCTGGGTTCATGGGACTTATATGCAGGCTCTGGACAAGGAACTTCTTGCTTCCGCCTTGGAGCTACAGGATGAATTACTCGGTAAGACTGAAAATTTCAGCCCTGGCCGAGCTCATCAAGTTCCCTGCAACACTCCTCAGCCGGGTACGGATCTTTCCACAAGTCAGCGCGATGCGTTCCACGCCATTAATGGGTTGACCAATCAGTCTTGGTTCTTCCATTCTCCTCTTCAGTATTGGGACTGTACCCAGGAGCGCATCTTGGCAGATCCCGATATTTTGGCAACTGTGAACGACAGGAAAACCCAGTCGACCTCAGTCAATGTTACACTCAGGCATTCCATCGTCTTCAGCGGCAAAAGATTCGAAGAACGTCGTCTCCTCGCCGCAGACGCCCTTGTCATCACCCTCGTTTATCTTCGAGATTCGCCTGTGGGGAAGCAATGGCAGAGAAAAGCTGCCATGCTCCCAGCCAAGGTCTCTGAGAAGTGGGACATATACCCTCCCAGCGGTCGTTCCATGACAAGCCAGCTCTACGAGTTCCAGTTTCGTCCCATATCTCGCCAGGATTCGGTCATTCTCGCTGTGGCTTACGGCTTGACTACCATCTACTTCCTGATGAGCCTGTCTAAACTCCGGGCCTTCAAGTCCAAGTTTGGCCTTACCGTCACGGTCATGGCTCAGATTGCATTTTCTGTCATGTCAAGCTTCACCGTCTGCGCCATCTTCAGGCTTGACTTGTCTCGCATCCCTCGAGCTGCTTACCCGCTGGTTGTGCTTGCCATGAGCCTCGAGAACATATTCAGGCTGATCAATGCTGTCATACTAACCCCTGCCGAGGACTCGACGAGTAGCCGCATTGGCCACGCCTTTGGTGAGACTGCGTATACAGCTATTGCCAGCTCCATGCAAAATGTCCTTCTTTTGCTGACGATATCCCGTTGGGTGTCGGCTGGCGTTTCGGCATTCTGCATCTTTGCTGCCGTAGCCATTGTTTTCGACTTCTTCTATCTCTCAACCTTCTTCCTCTCGGTTTTGAGTGTTGACGTGCAGCGGACGGAGCTCAGTGAGGCGCTTGCGAAAGCCTCGATGCGACACAACCGTGGCGCATCTGAATTCAGACCTCGCACCACATGGGAGCTTATGCTCCAAGGCAAGGTAACAATGTCAACCCGCATTGCTGGCACGGTCATTATGCTTGGTTTTGTCATCATTGCACAGTGGCACTTTTTCGAGGACGATACCTTGTTGCATTTCCTCGTTCACCTCTATCGACGCCAAAAGGTCTCGGAGAGCCCAGAGTCATCTCGGACTTCACTAGATGCTATTCACCAAGCACGAAGCCCAAAGTCGTGGTTACGATTGCAGGATCACGAAACAGCTCAAGAAATCATCAGCATCATCAAGCCTCAGGCGCACAGCTATGTTGCCCGAGTTTACGATCCAGTCGTCTTTGTTATGAAAGGCTCAGACCGTATGCCGAACTACAAGGAGCCTACATTGCTCCCAGCTGTGTATGACTTTGTCAATCACCAACTCACACGGTTCATGGTTATTGTCATTGTGGTCGTTGCGGCCGTTCGGTTACTTACAAGTTTTCTCTTGTGGGAAGACGAGGCAGATGACGACGATCGCCACTCTGACACAGACCCGACATTGGGTGTCAAGTCTTTTACCAGAGGCCATGTGCTTGACATTGCGATGCTGGCGGCTGCTCCTGACGGCCATGTGGTATCAGTTGGACTGGATCGCCTCATCCGTGTGTGGGATGTTCGCCCCGGGGGGCTACACTACGTGGTTGTTGACGGGGAGCAATCAGATGATGCTCCTTTTCCGGTACTCGCCATGGCTATTGACGACCACTCCAGGTGGCTCGCAATCTTGTCCACTTACAAGGCAGCGCTGTGGAATCTGAAGGAGAAAACCTGGGGACCTTGGCTATCCGTCAACTTATATGGCCAGAAGCCCGAGGCATTCTTCTTTGGTTCCCCCGATCCACATACCGACATCCCCAGGCTAGTCCTTGTGCGGAGAAATGGCACATTGACCGAGTTTGTGCCCAATGCTGGTGAAGGGGCAGATTTTGGAGTTTGCCGGAGCCCCTTAACCTGTGTCCGACCCCTTATTGCAAAGCGTAAGTTCTGGCTTTCCTTCGGGAGTACGTAATGAGAGCACTGACACGACATCGTTTCAACAGGAAGCAAACAGACGGCGCCACTAGTCGCAATCATTACAGCATCTCGGCGAGGATGTGTTCACGCGGCAACGCGGGAGACTTTATCGTGGAACTCCCGAAGTGTTCAGTTGGAAGGCTTGGAGCAGGACGAGGTGCATCAAGTAGTCCCCCTCGCCTCATTGGGCCTCTTCTTGATTGCCGGTGTCAACCGTGTTCATCTCATCAACCTTGATGACTACAGTCTCGTCCACACATTTTCCACGGAACGCATGAGCCAGCGGTCTCTTCAAAGCGCATTTTTCAATCGACAGTCTTCACAGACAGGGGTCAAGGGTCTGTCATGGTTCATTCTATGTTACACCGAGGCAGATTCGGGAGATTGCGTGGTACAGACATATACACCCCCGGGTGAAAACGACATGATTTACTTTCACAGCTCTGCTACGCCGACAACGAGGGGCTGGTGCTCATGGGAATCAGTCAAGCAGAGCCGGAGACATATTGAAAACCCAGGCTCTTGGAGTGTTCTATCAGACGGCAGTGTGGTGGGGATACGACAAAAGTCAGCTCGGGTTCTCGATATCGAAAGCAACGGGCGACGCAAGGCAGAAGGACTTCGGCATCGATCCCCGCGCAAGGAGGCGACGCGAGACCTCTTCGGACGGTGGGAGGTATGGACAGCACCACAAAGCGGCCAGCTAAGGACGGACGAAACACGACCACTTTTCCAAGACGACGAGAAGGCAGGGCATCTTATTGTATCAGACCTGGGACCAATGGTTAGAGTGGGGCAGCGATCTGTTGCGTTCAGCTTTGGAAATGTGGTAAAGTTGGTTACAGTGGGCGGCCACGAACGGTTCGAGAGCAGCATAGAGGACAAGTCTCTTGAGCACCTGAATGTTGGAAGCAGGCGTCGAAAACCAGGCGCGATGGTGCGGCCTAGAGCTTGGACTTGATGGAGCAGACGGGACAGCGTTTCGGTCAAAGGACATTTGGCGTTTGGCTTTTAGGCAACTTGACATTGGACATGGGATGCATAACGGTCTGGTTGGAATAGAAGGAAGGCGTACATGTGGTCAATTGGTTGTATAGCTCGTTCGGATGATTCCCCAGCTTGGGTGGAGTACAGTTCAGGGGAGCTATGAGGACAGGCGTCGTACATGGATTCAGCCGGCGTCACATGCTATAGACGGTGGGAAACGAAGCTCATAGACGTGAGCTAAACGAATACATTGACTTGTTTTGGCCTTTGACATTGGACATTAAGGTTCAAGAGGATAGGGCAGGAGAATTCAGCTTGAGGTGGCACTCAGGCTGAACCAGATCCATATGGACGCTGATGGTTCTGCAGGTAAGACTCCAGAGGTACTTTTCCAGGCCCACTGTTAGCCAGGACCATGGATGTCTAAGACAGCTGCAATGGCGGAGGAGCAAACGTTTGAAGGGAACCTTTGTTTCACATGGTCTCTGTATCACAGTGGCAGACTTTGGCGCTTTGGGCCTGGTGCGGCAACGCCGTCTCTTGACGTGCAGGAGACGGGTCCCTGCGGACACTGTATCTGTTACCGTAATGATGGCCTGCCTGTCGGTCGGTCATGTTGGAAGACAAGAGACGATATCATCGATGGAGCACAGGGAATGCCAGGGAATAGTCAGGAGAACCAAACCTGTTGGTTCACCGCTACTCTGACGCGTAGGTAGGTAGGTTAGGCTCGGGCACGGAGCTGAGCGAGGCAACGATACGAGCAACTGGCTGGAGGCTATTGAGAAAACAAGAGGTTGGTGGTGGCCGCTTTGGGCTTCTTCGCGTGTAAGTCTGTCCTGCCTGTGTCAGGTCTGGTGCATGCCTCCAGAATGGGCGATGCTGGGGGGTTCAGGATTGGACGATGGCAGGCGATTGGGCTTGATGGCGATCCAGACCTGAGAGCTACGTGTCAGTGAGGGTGGCCGCATAAAAAGAGGCCACCCGCGATATCGGGCGGATGGTGATTGAGTCGATGAGGATGAACGATGCAAGATCTTGGGCGAGATAATTGAGGTGGTTGGGGAGTGCAGGGTAGATGGTGATTGGAGGAGGACGGTGCACTAGGACCTTTTGCGTTGGTAAAGATGGAGGGAGGGCAGTGAGCTGGAATATTGGATGATGTGTGGTTTGAAATATTGAGCGCTGATGAGATGGCATGCGAGCTCTTCTTGGTATCGGGAGACACTGAGTTGTAAGTCAAGTCAGGCTCCATGCCATGTCATCGATGTCAAGACATGATGCACGTTGGTAGCCCTGCAATTGGCGGAGGATTAACTACGTGGAGCACAGAGACGCCCAAGGAACAGACAGGGGTGGCTTCATGTCATGATGGCGAACCTGATAGGGTGAGACCAGGATCTACGGCCAACATGATAGTTGCGTAAACGTGCGTAATACCAACGGCCATTTAGGTTTCCGAGTCTCGAGATGGTTGACACAAGATTGCAGACAGTGAGACGCTGATGTCAAGCCAAGGCGATGAATGGATGGACCAGAAAGGTCTCCGGAGAACCCCCCCGTGTTTCTCCCTCGCTTCGCCTGCGTGTCACATCGTGCGTGTCCCTCCGTACCTACGTTAGCTTGGAATCATTCCTTGACTCTGCTTCCTTTTTTTTTCCGGGTCCTCATGCGCACGTACGGTCTGCCGGCTGACATTTTGATGCCCGTCATGTTTTTTTCAGGCAGGGCACAGCTGACAGGGGTATCATGAGAGGATTTGCACCGAGAGACGGAGCGGAATCGAAGCCGCAAGAAGGGAGGACAGAGAAGGGGGGGAGCACGAAGCGGAGTATTCGTATTAAACCATGGCGAACGAGGCGTGTAAGTGAGTGAGTGACCAGCGGATGTCGCGTATAACAAGAAGAGAGACTCGAGTCGAGTCGGCAAAAGTCCAGAAGAGGAAACTCGGCGAGATTACATGAACTGTGATATTTCAATCACATGGGAAAAACGAGAGTTGGGAAGGAGACATGCAAATTCCCTTCGGCCGGCAAAAGAAACAAGGCTCCATGGTTCCTTCCCCGTTGCTCATCATGTTCACGATCATGAATGAAGAGAGGGAAGGAACGCGCCGCCGTGCAAGAAGACCTCATTTCCACCCGATCTTGCCGAGCGACATAATTTCTTTTCAGCTTTTCTTTTTTACTCCTGTCAAGCAAATGCCCAGCCTCGTCGCAACCGTCCCCGCCGCCAACAACAGCCTCATCGCGCTTTTTAGATTTTTTTCTTCTTTCTTTCTTGGCCATCTTCGTGTTGTGGCTCTCTCTCTCTCTCTCTCTCTTTTTTTTTTTTTTTTTTTGCGCAGGCTCCTCCTATTTTGTCCGCCCGCCGTGCAGTAAGGTTCAGGTCCCAGGGAGTCGGGTTCCCCGTACGGTACCGCGTCGTGCCGCGTCGCCCCGTGCATTCAGTGCGTGTGTTATTTTTGTCTGCTCTGTGGTCTCATCTTCAACCTCGAATATTACTTTCTCTGCTCATATCTTATATCTGCAAAAATATTGAATCCTCCGCTGTTCTCCTCGTACGGTTCGCATCTTCGAGATTCGGCGCATCAGCATCGACTGCAGCGGTTGGAGCTGCCCTGACAGCGCACCCTTGCGGCTCATCGATTTGGCGCGGTCTTTGTTTACTCTCTCACCAATCGTTTCGCCTCTTGCATCTGGCTCAACCGCTTGCTGTACAGCACCTAGAAAGCATTGACATCTGCTGAACGCGTGACACCTCTCGAGCACTTCATCCGAAGCTTTGAACTCGTCAACGGTATCATCCAGTCGTCTTTCGATTGGACCAAGCGTCAGTCATCCGTCCTTGTCCCTCGTCACCGTCTTCAAAGCCCCCCGCCTGAGGCTTCGACAACTGCTACCCGCATTTCGTCGTAGTGCCTGGTTCTATCGCCAACACCCTCGAGGACTCGATCCGACTAGGCAAACCCCTGGCCAGCTGCACCGGCGCCCAGTGGTGCATTGGCGATAGTGGTGCCTCTTTCGGGCTCGGGGTCCCTTGTCTAGCCTGACAGGCCATCTCGCAGACCCAGTCTTGGGATAAAGCCCCCAGTCGGCAGCCCGCTGACCGTCTTGCTAGGCCTGTTGTCCGCGCTGCTCACCGCCTGCCCTGCCCATTCGCTGGACCTGAGGGCGCCTCGGCTTCTTGCTTTGGACCTGACTGCACCCACGTCTCACGCTCCCTCTGCCTGCTGGGCGACTCCCACTCACACTCGCTCGTTCGCGCTCACACCTCAACCCAGCGCGCGACTGGCCGGCCGCTATATCAACATCCCCCAGCGAGCCTGCTGTCCTGTCGTTCCTCCGCCATGCTATCCGGTGTCGCCGCCTTCGCGTTTGCTCTTTGCTGCTAGTCTCTCGTTTTCTGCCGAGTCCTCCATTGTAGTCCTGTGGTTGCTGGCTCCCAGTTTCACGCGTTCCTTTGCCCGCCTGCCTCTCATTCGTCGTCACTGTACGTTCAGTTCCGTTGAAGCTGGGCCCTGGGTCGTTCATGCGCATGCGCCCTCGTGTGTACCGTTCGCCTCTGATCTCGAAATAGGTCAATTGGTCCCAGGAGCACTCGGTAATCGATTCTGCGCCGTTCAAGCGTCATCAGTCACTCGTTCTTGTCCTGAAGCTCTCGTTCTGGATCTTGAAATCTCATCTCATCGCTCGTCTCGGAGCCAACCATCACCACTTCGTGTCGGACCCAATCAAAGCCTGCCAGCTGTCGCGCGCGCGCCTTCAACTTGGCTGGCCGACCCGTAGAGTCGCCCCTCTGCGGACCAAGTAGCCTTTCGCCTCCTGTCTCTAGGCTGCTCTGGCTGCCTCTCATCGGGCTGCATTGCGCGAGCTCCTGCGCCGTGCCGCAACGACCTGCACTCCGCTTCGTTCCCGCCGTGCGTCTCTCTGCAGCTGTGGATCTCGGTACCGGTTAGTCCAGCCAACCTCTTCCTTCTTGCCTCCATTCTCTCCTGTTTCCCTGCTTCCTCCTGCTCTGCTCCTGTCCTGTCCATGACGCCTGTCACCCGTGCTTTGATTCATATGCGAGGCTATTCCCTTCCCACCCTCGTCGCCCCTCTGTTCCCCTGGTCGACATATCGAGACTGAACCAATCCCCTAGTCTCGCCCGTGGATCCTCTGTGTCTAGTTTGACCTGCTTCGACTATCCCCTTGAAACTCTGTGCTGGGCTGCATGGCGTCCTCCGAGGTTGACCAAAAGTTTCTCGGCAAGCTGGCCAAGGCTGTCGAGAATGACAACCCCCTCCTGGCCTCGATGCTCTTCAAGATTCTGGGCTTGTCTCTGAATCTTGCCGAGCAGCTTGTCGCAGCCAAGAAGCAGCGCCGTCCCGACTATGAGCCATCCCCCAATGCCGTGCGTCGCATCTTGCGCATCATCTGGCTCTCCCGCGAGGGCAGGACAATGCTCGAGCAGTACGTCATCCCCATGGTTGGAAACTATGGTGAACTCAAGGTTCTCGCCTACAAGCTTCGTGCTTCTTTCTCTCACATCTATGCCCTATTTGGCAACCAACCTGTAGTGTCAAACTTGGGCAGGTACACGCCAGATGTCACAGCTTCTCTGACGCCACGGTTGGACAAGGGAAAAGGACGAGCCATTGACTTGGAGGTTGACTCGAGGCCGTCTTCGGTACAACCAACTCACCCTCTGGAGGGAGGCCCTGTTATGCCGCCGCCAGGATTCGAGGACCGAAACATGCCTCTCTCTCCCAACTTTCTCATCCCAGCCAAGGACTATCTCCCAGAGGCGAAACAGCACTTCCTCGAAGCTATCCAACTTGCCGACTCTCTTCTTTGGGGATCACACTCCCTCCGACTCTCAGTCAAGACCGAGTATGCCGCCTTCTTGTACGAATGTGTCCACGACGCCGAGGCAAGTCGGAAACTCGCCAAGGACACTATCGCGGAAGTTTATGAAGCTACCGAAGGAATGGACGACGACATGTTTGGCGACGCTTGCGAATTGGTTACGGTCCTTGGCAAGATGATGAAGCGTGGTCTCGGGTCCAGTGGCAACCTGCGTGGTAGCAGAGCGTCGGCATCGAACCAGAGCCCTGCGCCTGGAATTACCGCAGTCCCAGGGATGGAGAACCCAATATGAAGAGCCAGTGCAGGAGATTTGTTGGAAACTTGTAATGCTTTGATCGCGGGCGCATAATCGCGAGCACTCTTGGGATGTTGTGGGAGCTGGGGAGAAGCTTCACGTCAGGCCTGGATACTTGCTCGCGACATGGGCAACTTGATGCGAGCAGGGACAGACTGACACGGCACTGCTTGAACCCGGGCATTCATTGATTGCACCACACCAGAGTTGGAACGACGACGGATCATTTTGAGTCACGACGGGCGCGCCAAGAAGTCAATACTTGGGGTTGAATCAGTTTCAGCGGGCCGTTCCGCACGGCACGGCACCACCCACACACACGACACGACACGACACGACACGGCAACGTGTGGGGATTCTCAGACATGATCAACGGGAGGGCCTAGATTGAATCGGCTCACGGCACATACGGGCCCGTCGATTGACTGATGGGCAAACCTAGACAGGACACGCGATCGAAGTCTCATGCGACACGGCTGAGGGGGAGGTACGACAGCATAGGTACGGCTTCGGATGTTGTTTCACGCAGCCAGTCAGTCTCAGTCTCACTCTCTACTTGTGAGTCGTGGACACATCCATGTTGGCGCAACGCGAGGACTAATTTCCCCTTCGCGTTTGATGTGCATTTTCTTCTTCACTTCTACTCTGTTATTTGATACCCAAATATTTCCGGACTCTGATATGCATGTGCGTTTACTTTTCTACGTATTCATCTATCGATGATCTGTTTTCATGTTGTAGGGTCTCGGCTGTTGGCGGCGGGAAAATAGAACAGAAGGCATCACGGAGGGAGGGAGGTTCTGTTTGCATTGGCTGGCTGATTTATTGATTGACCGGGCTTGTCTGATAGATGTAAGAGTACCTAGCATGTTTATTGACAATACCCAGGACGTTTGCATCGACACGTGTTTTATCTGAGTGGTTAAAAAGGGGTTGAACGAGTCTTGTTTGTTGCTGTTGTTGTCTGTCTATCCACGTCTAATCGGATGTCTATCGAATAGGGATCTATGAATATCCATCGAACGCCATCCAACGAAGATGCAACAAAGGATCAAGATCCAATCTGGGAACAACTCTAAAGGTCAAATCTCGACATGGTCCAACTCCTTGACCAATCTCGACTCATCATCGCACTCGATCTCTGTCTCGACCGTCTCTCTGAGACTCACAACAACATGTGGTTATTCCCTCGATCGCCATGATCCTTTTATGGATCGTGAGCAACACTCATGCAACAAGATACTTGTGGGTTCACCCTGGTCCTGATTAAGACTCGGAATCATCAGAGTCGTCAGAGTCTCCAGAGTCCTCTTCAGAGTCCTCTTCGGAATCCTCACCAGACTCCTCTTCCTCCTCGGGCTCCTCGGAATCATCGGAATCATCCTCTTCAGGAACGTCTTGAATCCATTCCTCAACCTTGTCGCGGTCTTCCTTCTCGCGCTCGGTAGCTCTCTTGGCACGTCTGGCCTCCTGATCGGCACGTTCAGCTTCAGCGCGCTCGCACTTGGCACGGATCAACTCCAGAGGGATCAAGCGGCCTGTGACGTTGAAGAAATTGGCCTGCATCTCCAGCCAGCGGTTCTTCTTGTACTTGCTGTCAATAGAACCCAGCAGCTCGCAGTCCTTCTTGCAGAAGTTCTCATCCGGCTTGGGGTGGATCTCAGGCGGGTAGAGCAACTTGTAGACATGGTCTTGGAGATAGCGCATGTCGGCACGCTTGTCGGGACCACCGATGATGATCTGGGAGTCGGAGCTGCTGGACTCGACATCCGAAGACTCGGAGGATGCGTCTTCACCGGATGAGGACTGGTCATCTTGCTGGGAAGCCTTGACCTTTGCGTTGGCCTTTGCCTTCTTGTTCTCGGCCGCGATCTTGTTGTTGCGGATTCCTGCGTGCCACTTGTTGTGGACGGGACTCTTGCCCTTGGCCTTGGGGCTGGCAACTTGGTACTCGTCTTCGTCTTCGTCTTCGTCTTCATCAGTATCGACATCGGATTCTTGGTCAGAGTCTTCGTCTTCTTCATCATTCTCGTCAGTCTCCTCAATATCGACTTCTTCCTCGTCGTCTGCTTCTTCATCCGACTTCTGGTCGGTATCGCTCTCGGACTCGTCGTCAGCATCGGCGCTGGTGTCATGCTCGGAATCCGTGGTAGCGTCGGGATAAGAAACCTCGGGCTCCTTCTTGGTAGGCAAGTCCTTGATTTGCTTCCAGCGAGCAATGACCTCCGCCTTGATCTTGCCGAGCGCAGTGGCGATCTCAGCCCAAGGGGGGGATGGGTCGCTCTCCTTCATGCCACGAAGGAGGCAGTCCTGAGAGATTGACCAATTTGGGTCATCATTGGCCGAGCTTGCGTCTGCCTCTGAAGTTGAGGCCTCATCCGTCTGGGCTTCAGACTCATCCTCAGTGGAGTTTGCGTCGGAAGATTTGTTGCTGTTGGCCTCCTTGGCCACCATCTTCCCCTTAGAAGGTTCCTTGCTGCTGCCTTCGTTGGTTTGAGCTTCAGACTCGCTGGTCTCGGAATGGGTAGAGCTTTCGTCATCCTTGAAGGTGACGGAACGACGGCGAGCCTTTACACATTTGTTTTGGGGACACTTCTTGTTGCATCGCTTGACGCAGGTGCTTCCGTTCTGCGAAGAAGGGTCGATGGGGGTACCATCAAGCTCATATGGTGCTTGGGCCATAGGCGGGCTGACGACTGGGATCCCGTACAGTTCGTACGGCGGCTGGACGACTGGAGCCCCCTGAGCCTCTGATGATCCTGGGGCATTAGGATCGTAGCCCCTCACGGCTTTGGCGATGACTGCATGGAAGCTTCGCGGCGATAGGGGCGCCGGACGTCTGCCACGCATGGTGAAGGAATAGGACGTTCAAGTGTATCGTTGGTTGCGCGTCTTGGGGCTGGGGATGAGTGAAGGAGTTTCTTTCGTATTGAGACGGGAGAGGATAGATCGCTGAACCCGGCAGTACTGAAGACTGGAGCATGACAACAGGCGGATGGATTTCCGATGCGACAGTCGATGTTCTTGATGGTTATGTGTCTTGCTTGACCTTGTTGTGGGGGATGGGGGATGATGACGAGTGCAGAAGACTCTCTCGGCTTGGGACGAAGAAGGATGAAGAATAGAAGTGGGCTCGGAAGCACCAAAGACTCAAGATCGACAGAAGGCGATGGATCTCTGACGCGACCCTTGAGGTGGTGGATGAAGGATGCTTCGCAAAGAAGAGAAGAAGCTTCTTCGAGATGGGGGTTCAAGGATGGATGGAAAATATCAACGCCTGATGCACTGTCGCGTTATCAGAGAAGACGAGGGCGCGATATGATGCCTCAGAAGTGAACCAAGATGTTTTGGGGGGAGGAGAAGGGTGCTCGAGATGGTATGCGTGTAAAGGGGGAAGAAGGATCAAGACCTGCTGGTCGGTCGCGATATCAGAGAATATGAAGACTCGCTGCGATGCCTCGAGGAGTGAATGAAGATGCCTCGGGCGCAAGAAGGGGGGGAAGATGAGGGAAGGGCTCTTGGGATAAACAGGCAAAGAGGCTCGGAAGTCTGAAGGGATGTGGCCCGAGCGATCCAAGAGATGAAGAGTATTTATCGCGATGATCCAAGCGATGAACAAGATACTCGTAATCAAGAAGGGAAAAGGCAAGAAATAACCCTCAAGATCTCGAGATGATGGATAGGGTGTGTGTGTGTGTGTGTGTGTGTTGTGTGGGAGGAAGAGGAAGAGAAGATGTCGAAGAGAGTCAGTCTTTTGAGGTATCCCAGGGTCGCAGCTAACGGCTGCCGAGTCGTGTCAGAGCCATTAGTGCAGACTCTCTGGCATCAGATGAAGAGTGCGGTGTTTGGCAGTGGCAGAGCTAGTAAACAGGCGGGCAGAGTTGATGCACAACGGAGAGTCATGCTCAACACAAAAGGATTTATCCAACAGAACAATAACGAAAGAAATCACGAATCATCTAGAGTTATCAAATACTGCTCAGCTACTGTTCAGACATTGTACGAGTTGCTGATACCATCCGTCGTGCTTCTTGTTGTCGCTCTAGTTGATCAAGCGACACTCTACTCCCCCCGCCACCTCGACACGTTCAACCACCAAGAATTAGCAGTAATTCACTGTTCAGTAGAACAAAAGCTCGTACTGTCAACAACAATGATTGTTGTTCGCGATGCCACTTCCCTTCTGAAGGAGTCAAAGAGAGTCTTGGCACAGTTTAGAGAACATAGTCTCAACACAACAACGGCACAAAGTCCAACGCCACAAGTCACAGTAACTTGGAACACACCTCAACCCGTATTAAAAACATTCATCTCCTCAAGGTAATATCCAAGTTCAGGTCAGATATCTTGTTCTCGCGATCGAGTTTAGTCTGATCACGACCCAATGGGGCTGTCGCTATTTTCGCTGACTCATCCCGCAACTCACTCAACATCAGGATATCCATTCGCTTGACTCGTACTACCCATTTTCTACCTCCATCTCTAACTCATCACTCATCGAATAAAACACTTTTTTAGTTTCCAAGAAGTCAAGTTGAGACTCTATAACGAGTTCAAGTACCAACACAATGGCCGACTCCTTACCTCCCCTCCCCGCTGAATACGCCCGGGGCCTCGAGCTCATCGACGCTGCCCATGCCGAGGACCCGAGGACAGCTTCAGGGCCCGACGGGACCACTCTTCCCTACGAACTTGACTATGCTCGCAAGATGACCAAGTGGCTCGCTCTCCGATCCCCATCCGCTAGCCCTGTGCTCCAGCTCGCCTGTCGAGCTCAGCACTTTAGGAGGTTTGTGCCTTGTCCCAACCCGCGATAGCTTCATGAGACTCATCAAATCCTCACAGATGGGAGATCCCTCGGAGCAGCTATCCCATGACCCGTCCGGGTTATCTCACTTGGCGCGCAAAGCTCAAGGCCCAGGCCGCCGTCCAGGTCGCCGAGTTGCTGGCCTCACCAGAGATCCAACCACCAATCCCCGAGGAGGATCGAGCCCGTGTGGCCGCCCTGATTCGGAAAGAGAACCTCAAGTCAGACGAGGAAACTCAAGCCCTCGAAGATGTGGCCTGCCTGGTCTTCCTTGATGACCAGTTTGACGACTTTGAGAGCAAGTCGGACCTCGATGAGGACAAGATGGTTGGAATTCTCCGCAAGACCTGGGGCAAGATGGGTGAAAAGGGGCATCAACTAGCACTCGAGATGAATCACAGTGATCGAGCCAAGGAGCTGATAGGAAAGGCACTCGCCGGATGAATGAGCATTGCCCAGAAAGGTTCTGTCTGTTGACTCAACCCAGCTTCCTGAGTGAATTGTGATTCCTGCATATCATGTCTGTCTGCTTGGCAGTCCTTTTATTCACAAATATGACATAGTGCAGTCCGTCTAGCAATATGTCTACCCTTCCCTTTCCTTGGTGAGTCTCTCAAGCTGGGGAAGGGTAGAGGCAAGAGGCAAGAGGCAAGAGTCAACTAGACAACACGGGAATTCACCTCGAACCATCTAATGTCCAAGATTCTAACTTACCTGTCCCCTTGCATAGCATCACGTAGCCATGATGGAGCTCGATGCCGATGAACCAGGAAACCTGCCTCTGCCCCAGGAATCCTTGATTGGAAGGGAGAAGATGGGTAGCCACACCGTGCTGTACGTAACTTGGGTAGCACAAGGACAAGGACAAGGGCGGCAAGGCAAGCCTCAACGCCTCGTCCAAAGTCTTCATCGTTGATGGCTTACTTGGCCTCCCTTCTTCATGGATCTGACGCGTCATAATAAGAAAAGTCCGTAAATTTTCGGCCCCTGGTTCGTTTTCTGCCATGTCACGTCGCCAGCCTTACACGCTTCACCTCTGCCGTGCCCCCTGGAGGCTTGAGCCCACGAGCTAGCGTCCAACAGCACCCTGGGGATCGTCCGTGTAACCGTCGGGTTCGCTGTCATGAGATGAGACTGCTGGCTTGGTCTGGGGTAGCACAAGGGATCCAGCGTGCCCTCGATCCAGCACACCGCAGAACGTCACCGTCATCAGACTGACATTCCCAGGGTCCTGGGAACCACCTTTTGACAAACTTCCCGATATCGTATTTGACAACCACATCGCAGCTTGGTACCCAATGGGCACGCCCTATACACCCTCAAGGCTGCCTCTGCCCTGTGATGCACCGTGGCTTGTCTGTCGTGGCTCCTATCCGCCTCGTCTTTCCCCTTTTCTTCCCTGCCATGCCACCCTGCAGCTTTCAGCTGGATCCAGGGTTTGGAGCCTCAAAACTCGAACCCACAGTCGAACCTCGTGGCCGGCACCTTGGGTTCCGGAATCATTATGCTAATCGGGCGGAGATGGGTCACTCCTTGGAAACAGAATTGCTTGGCCGTTGGCAGGGAACCTACAGGCCCGGAGCAGCTTCTCGGGATACATACCCCAGTCGCCATTGTGTTATGCCAAACGAGTACCAATACGTCCTCGTTAGTTTTGAAATAACACTTCCAACCCTTGCAACCCCTCCCGGGGCCGGCACTGTGGTCGACACCGATCTGTCTGTCTCCGGGGCGTGGGGACATGGCAAGCTTGTTGCTTTTTCAACCAAGATCTGGCGGTGCTTGACGCAGCTGAAAAGTGCGTCACCCGTGATCCAACTATCCGGATAACACAAGGGCATTGGACAGCGGCCCGGGTAGCGTGCTGGCGCGTTCATCTGGCGCCGGCCCTTGTTCGACGGGCACGTCGATGGAGTCCGAAGGGATGGTAACCGCGCCGCCACACCTGCGGAGCTAGTCGTAGATCCCATCTCAAGTCTCTCCCAGGACTTGTTGGGCGCCTTCCATCACCTGGGACCACCCTGGGAACGCCAGGGGGTTACCGCCAATCAGCAGGGCTGCGCGGCGCCCAGTCCTCAAATCCCATGGTACCGTAGGGCTCACCTTGACATGTCCGCGGCGGTTCAGCGGCCATTGTCGCACACATCCATCTGGTACATATCTGATCGCTGAAGCTCCAAAGAGAGCCGACTGGGAGTGGTGTGGCTGGTGCCTCTATCCAGAAAGTCAATATGCCCGAGTCTGGAAGACAAAGGACTCCCGAGAGCCAAGCATGGATGCCCACTTGCACAATTCGAGTGGGCCGGCTAGTGGCGAAAAAGCCATCAAGGGGCCGGCTGACATCAAGCAGATTTTTCTTTGATCCTTGAGCTCGACAGCCTGGTGCCCGATTCCCCTATTCCTGGCGTCAATGGACGCGAAATCTTGTCTGACCTGCTGGAATCGAGAAGCCCAGCTAAACTGCTAGGACAGCGCCTGGAACATATTCGTTTTGGCAACGAATAGTCCCCGACTAACGTCAATGATGAGCAGTCGATGAATGCAACCGAGGCAAGGAGTATCTTCTCTCGAGCACAGTGGCAGAGAGCTGAGCCCACGCCCCACAGACAATGTATCGTCATAGTCGCTGAATGGGGCTTGTCACCCGCGCAGTGTATCATCGCCATTCCATCCTTGATGGCCTGAAGGTCAAAGGGTCCTTGTTGGCCACCGCTGGCGTTGACCAACAGTTCGTTTCACTCGGTTCTTTGTCCCGCTCAAGTCGCCAGTCATGTCTTTGCCTCGCAGCTGCAGCACTCAAAGCTGTACATGTAGGTGGGTGCTGGCTGAGGGGAACAGGTCGATTTCCAATCGACCGGGTCCATCGGGGACGAGTGTGACATCGTCGTTGACTTGCTTTTTCCATTGCTTTTTCTTCTTCCGAAATGTGTATCCTTGCTGCTGGCCGAAATCCCTGCTTTTGGTTGTGTGCCATTCATGTCCTGCGATAGCAAACCCGAGTTGTGATGGGCGACGCGGGACTAGGGGCAGCTCATCTCGGTCCCATCTAGGACAATGGTTTGCCGAGGACCTGCCCACAATGGACGCGAGTCGTGTTAACCGCCGGCCAAGAAATTATTGAGGATTGATCCTGCTTCGATCGAGTCAACCGACACCGGGGGCGCACCGGGCGGACGCTGCTGAGGTAACTGAGTGCATTCCTGCCGTCCCTAGGCTGTGAGAAAGCACTTGATAATCACCTGGGAATGGGTCTCAAGGAGGCAAAAAGCTCGCCTATCTCGAACGGGCATTTAGATCTGGCCACTGGCCAACCAGGTCCCCTGAAGGTCACCCCCCTGCGACGCCTCAGCTCTGGGCCCTAGTTAAAGATGACCAGCTAGTGACAAGCCTCTTTCCGCGTCCCCGTTGCATGTCTTGAGCTTGACCAGGATCTGTTAGACGGTGCTCAGCCTGGGTTTGCCTCTGTTGAGTAATAATTAAATTTGGCGAGCTCTGACGTCGATTTCATGGTTGGCCGCAGGCTGATAGAGATCGGAGCAGGGACCCAAGCCCACGGTACGGCACCACAAGCATGCATGCACAACAGTGAATGAATGCCTGCACGAGGATATACCGCGTGCTATACCTGCGGCTCTCAGGCCGCAAGGTGATGGATTTTTGGCGCAGCCGTCGAGGGATAGAACCATGGGCCAGCCACCAAACTATTCAAGCGGGCGGGAACGCCGCTTGTCTTAACAGGGGATCGAAGCCTCGGCAGTCATGACACGCTTCCGTACGCGCGCGGAAGCAGGATTTCCAGGGACTCACTTGTATGTGCATACTGTAGCTCTCCCGTCCGCGGGAGACGATCGTCCGGGTGAGACGCCGTGGGAGGTTGCTGGACTGGGCGGTAGCCGAGACCTGAGGACCCTTGCCATGCTGCATCCACGACGAGTGTGTGGCGACGCAAGGCTGTCGCAGGCCGAGATGTAATGGATGGCAGGCTTGTGCAGCCCCAAGGGTCCTCTGCAGGAAGTGAGGTGCTCCGTCCTGTACATACATACATACATACAGCAGACCTTCGAAGCGGACCCGGTCGACGAGGGCGTGTGGGCTGTACGTGTGCCACCGTAGCTGGGCATGGGCGTGGGGGTGGGCGCCGGCGCGAACGTGGGTCTGCCCCAGGGGAAGGGTATCGAATCGGCGGGTTTAGCCGGCAGTTGATGATGGACCAGACCAGACCATCCATGGGTGGATGATATGACAGACATGCCTGGGGTGCTGAAGAAGAATGGGCGAGGGTCAGGAGGAGGAAAAGCTAGAGTCTCGCCTCTGGCTATCACTTGTCACTTTCCCCTTGACAACCCGTGATTCGGCCGGCTGCCCATACAGGGAAAAGGGAGACAGGAAGAAGGAAAGAAGGGCCCAATAGTAGCGTGTTAGGGCAGGTCAGAGTTGGTTACGTACCTGCCCAGGGACGTCCGTAGTAAGGTAGGTTCGGGGAGGGAGAGACCGAGTGAGAAAAGAAAGGCAAGAGCTACCTAACACAACCTCAACCTTACCAGGCTGTCTACCTTCCTACCTGCCGACGACGTCTAGGTTCCTTCCCTCTGCCAATGTCAACGCTCATCCGAGTATAATACCTGCCGAAACCCCAGACACTCTTTCTCGTCACCTGCCCGTTTACCGCTCCTCTCGAGGCACCTGCCTGCATTAGATCCCGTTGCTGATAGAGGCAACAACGTCCTTGACAACCACCAACCCTCTTGCGCCTTCCTAGGCTTGGATCCGCCTTCAGTCCCGTCGCCCTATCTTTCCATTCTCAGTCATCTTACAGAAGCATCCTCTATCTCTCGCCAACACCAATATCTTGGACAGAACACGCACCAACTCTCGTCACCAACTTCATCTTCATCTCGACACTGCCCAACCAAGGCTTCATACACATCGCTGCATTCTTGGCTGGTCACGCTCCAGAAATATCTTTGCCAGCCTAACCCTGTCTGTCTCCTTACATACATACTCCATCTTGCAGACAGGTCCAGGCAGGGGTCTCCTGGGGTCGAGATTCGTCCTACTGCTTGGCTGGGGTTTAACGCGGACAGCCAACTACACCACCCATTCCGCGCCTTGGTCGCTCCTCTACGTTCTCCTTACGAATTGACTTACACGGGATCCATCTACAACCCACTCAAGACTGGCCCGGCAGCTCACCCCCGACCAATCACTAGCACAGCACTTGCAACCGCTCTCAGCTGCGCGCCCCATCACCGTCACCCTCTCCTTGCCCGTCGCTTTCACCGCTGACGCCGCAGTCGCTGCGCTGAGCTGCAGTTACTGCGAGGCCTGCAACCTCCCTGCTGATCCCGTACCCCGTACTGAACCGGGCCTGTCTCAACGGTGCCGAGTACTTGTCCGCAGCTTAGCTCCTCATCTTTCCCTGACTGTGCGGCTCTAATCTCGAACACTTGCCAAGTATCTGTCCATTTGTTCTTACTCTGGGTGGCATTGCCATGAGAGACACCCCCTCTGCTCTACACCACCTTTTCCACGAGTGCTCCTGATTCGAGGTCACTGAGAGCTGCCACGGAGAGCATGCCGGATGCCCCAGCCCTATTCTGAGCCCACCACCGTCAGCCATTATGTCCATGCAATTCCAAACCGTACGTGGTCTATCCTTAACCCCGCTTGCTGACTCTTGGACCGTCTCTTGGCTTGTCCAGTCTCAGAGCTAGTCCTAGACTAACCTGTCTCTACAGCCCTTTCAAGAGTCACAGTTTGACATCTTCGAGTGGTATCCCCAATTCCAGTCCTGCCTCCGCTACTTCATCGACCATGCCCAGTACAGCGCCCCCGTCCAGACTGTGGCCGCCTGTGTCAACATTCTCTTGCCCTTCCAGAAGGGAAACTCTCCTGTGACGCCTACTCGCTCCGGACCAGGCCCGTCGGCATCAGCCTCCGGTGCTATTCCTCTGGGCTTGCCGAGGGCCCCAGTTACCCTGATTCCCTACATTCGCCGTCTTGTAGTGACCGGCTTCGACTCTCCTGCTGTGCTTCATGGCTTCTTTGGCGATGACTGGCTGCAAGGGATCGGGCCCGTCCACGAGAGCGAACGCAGAAACTACTTATTTGCCGCAAAGAGTGACAACTGGCTCAAAGTTAAGTCCCAGTACGACATGGCGGACGGGCAGACGGTCCCCTTCTTGAGGCCTTTGCAAAACGTCACCGAGGAGGAGATACAGGGAGCCGAATCAAACTGGAGCGAGTGGCTTGCCATGCAAGACTGGATGCTTGGACCCAGAGCTCCTCCAGACGTCGGCGACCGACGAGTCAGGGTCAAGAAGGAACAAGACTAACCAATCTAGAGCGAATCTGGCGAGAACAGGAACGAGAAGCACGCACACACGACATCTACGATATGGCGCCAACAAGAGGGAGGGGCAAATCTGACTTCGAATCTACCGAGCTGTCTTGATAGGGGAAGACGTGGAGGGGGGTCAGGATAATACGGAAGAGGAAGTGTCTTGTACATAACGTGGAGAGAGATAGGGAACCAGTACCTACACTCCAGCTCTGTTTTGCCATTGCTGTCATTGCTGTCATTGCATACCCGGCGACTTCAGGTTATAGATGTGTCTAGTGTGGATGGATAGGTAGCGTCGACGCTGAACTTCATTTTGGTAGAGTTGCCGCAAACTCCGTGTCTATCATGTTGGGCTGGTTGGTATATACAGGAGAATGGCAACCAGACGACCTTTGTTCCAGCCGATTAGAAGAGGAGAGGGAAAGGAAAAAAAAGTCATGGTGATGGCCGGTTGAACGCCCCTTGGAGGCCCCCTGAACGTTTGATGAATGCCCCTCCTTCTCGCCTTTGGTGTACCTAGTAAAACAGAGAGCCCATCCCCTTTTTCGGCTGTTGAAAAAAGAGAAATGTATTATAGTATCAATCAATCAGTTGAGGAAGCCCTTGCATGCCGCCGTGCCGCAGAGACAGGGAATACGGTCGAGGCTGCCGATTTCACGCTCGAATTTGTAGTCGTAGGTCAACTCTTCGTCTGTAGGCTGTTAGCAGAGGTTCTATATGGGATGTGTCAACTTGACGTACTCATAGCGATGTCGCGCAACGCGTAGATGACGATGCGCTTGCTTCCCTCGACCTTGATGATCTTGGCGGTGCAGTTGGGCATGCAGCTGTGGTTAATGAAACGGGCGATGCCGCCCTTCTTGGTCGCGTCGATGACGGTGTTCTCGTCGATGCGGAACAGGTAGCTGCTGCCGATGCCACTCTTAAGATAGCGATTCTCGCGAATCTCGGCAATCTGCTGCCGCACCTCCTCACCGACGTACTCGATGATCATGTCGTCCTTGGCGATGTTTTCCATGGCGTATAGCCCCCAGTTGTGGATGGCCGAGCGGGCAAACTTGACGGGCTTCTTGCGCTTCTTAAGCTGATTGAACTTGAACACGTCCGAGTCTTGACCCAGAGTCTTCTTTTGGTCGTTGAGGTCTGCGACGTAGCGCCGGTTAGTAGCACGGTTCGCTCGCGAGTTGCCCTTGGCGATGAGCTTCTCGGCGGCAAGCTTGGCCGCCTCTGCCACTGCAGCCGCCGCGTCCTTGCCTGACTTCTTGAAGCGCGCCTCGCGTTCTTGTCGGGCCTTCTGCACCTTGATGTGGTGGGGTAAGTACTTCGACTTTTCAGAGTTGAGAATCTTCTTGACGCCCTCGGTACGTGCGCAGCCAGTCGGGTTGGGGACATAGTAGCCCTCGATCGACACTGGGTTCTCGAGTGTGCCCTGGGTCGAGTTAAGCTCCCTAATGCGATTACGCTTCCACAGCCACAGCTCGGGGTCGCCAATGTCCTTGACCGCAAACCTCTTAGAGAGCTTCGCAACATCAGGCTTGTCGGTTACACCAAGGGCCAGTCCTTGGAAGAGGGACAGATCTGGCTTGAAGCCGTCAGGTAATACCAGGGCTGGTGTCAGGGGTTCCGTCGATAGGAGCTTCTCATCATACTTCTCCACAACTGGCTCTGGAACTGGCTCTGCAGCAGGCGGCTTCTCTTCAACCTTCGGCTCCGTCTTGAGCGCTTCCACGACTTCTTCCTCATCATCACGCTGCGGATCGGTCTCGGCTTGGCGCTTCAAGGCCTCACGTTCCTCAAACACAGCCTTCTTGGTCTTCTTCTTCGCCTTGGTGGGCTTCTTCTTGAGAGTCTTTCCAATCACCGAGGCAGGAGTTTCGGACCGTGATACTCTGCTCTCGAGGTCGTCACCAGTTTCCGGCTCCGGGATAATGTCCACAGAATCTTCCCGAGTGACGAAGCCTGTGCCAAGCTGTCCAAGCTTGACTCCGAAAAGTTCCTCATCAGATTTCTTTTGGCGCTTGAAGGCGGATTCCACCGAGGCATCGAGCTTACGCTTTCTAGAGATCAACGGATCTGTAATGTGGAAGCTGGCCTCAGTCATCGAGTCGTCTTCGCCAGGTCCCCAAGAGGCAAAGTCATCTTTGGAGGCTTCATCATCAGTGCTCATGCGACTGCGAGGACGGGATTCGAGCTCCTCAGTCTCGCGAGCGAGGAGTGCCCGAGTGTCGGTGTCGTCATCGGACTCGACATCACTATCCAAGCTACGCAGACGGTGATGAAGGGAACGGAAGGCATTCCGAGCAACAGGAGGTCGTTGACGC
The DNA here is from genome assembly GCA_006518225.1 of Fusarium neocosmosporiellum. Lineage (NCBI taxonomy): Eukaryota > Fungi > Ascomycota > Sordariomycetes > Hypocreales > Nectriaceae > Fusarium > Fusarium neocosmosporiellum. The sequence continues at coordinate 22,850 of SSHR01002016.1, forward strand.
GCGAAGGGATCGACAAAGGCGCTCCGCTGGGCCTGACCCTTGACCTTTGTCTTTCGAATTCTCGGCAAGGCCTTGGGTTCCAAGCGGCCGGTTCGCCGCTCGATGGGGTCGGCCCGTGAGTTGGGGGTTCCCACGCGTGAGCTATCGTTGTCGTCCTCGATGCTCGGTATCTCCTCGATATCGTCAGGGTGTTCAATGTTCAGCTTCCGTCGCTTAGCGACGTGGTTGGTAGGATCCAGGAATTCAGAGAGAAAAGGCGCGGCGACCTTGGTGCGGATGTGTCGAATGAGATGCTCAGTCATCTCACGACGGACAACCTCCACAGCCTCAATCACCGGGTCGAAGTTCTTAGCCCTCTGCTTTTTCTCTTCTTCGAGGTCTGCCTCCTCCTCTCTTCGCCGCCTGTCTTTCTCATCGCGCTGCCCTGTCTCACCGCGAGGCTTCTGATCAGGGCTCGCGCTGGCCCGCCGGCGACGGTCAGGGGACTCATCTGACCGACGAGGCCGAGGCAGGCAGAGCTGCATGGTCATGTCATAGTTGAAGAATTCGGTGTGATTAACAGCACGAAAACATCTTTCAGCTTCAGACTTGCCAGTAAAAGAGTTGCGAAAGACGATGTAGTATCCAGACTTATCGAGGCGAATGTCTTCGAATCCGTAATTCTTTAGCCGCTTCTTCATGTGCGGTACGATGCTTGTCAAAACGGGGACACTATCGCCTGCGATGTAGATGTATGGTTCGTCTGCAAGTTGGGGGGCCAGATTCTTGATCTCGACCGCAGCATGGCCCTTGGGCTGGACTGGAGTTGTCGTGGGCTGCGGGGCGCTGGGCGTACCGGAAGGTCTCTGGGCTGCTGGCCCCTTGGGAGCGGTGGGGGGAGGTCTTGTAAAGCTCGAGGCTGGTGTAGATTTTGGACCGATCGGAGGTGTCTGGGCTGCTTGAGCGATCCTCTCTTTCTCCTTCTTCTCCATCCTTTCCTTTTCCCTCCTGAGATGCTCTTCAAGCATTCGTCGACTCCTCCGCCCTTCGGGATCATAGTCAACACGAACGACGTCGGCATCGACTTTGATGCCACGAGTTCGCACAGCTCGGCGAGCAGCATCGATGGCGGAAACACGGGGTCGGTCGGGACGCTTCGAATCGCGGTAACGGATGGTTGCGAAGCCGAGGTAACTACCAGTCTCTGGGTGCATCTTGTTGCTGCTCTCGGCGATCTCGCCAAAGGTGGCGAAGATGGCTGTCACCTTGCTAAAAGGGACCAGCGGATTATACCTCGTCACGACGATCTGAGTTGGCGGACCGGGGCCAATGGAGGTCTTGGGATCGTAGGGGTAAGGCTTGATGTTCTCAGGCGCTGGCCTGAGACGCGCCTTGGGGAGGTAGTAGTCGGTGTTGATATAACCCAGACGACCCCCGGGCTTGGACAGCCGAGGATCTGTTGGGGGGGCGTCATCGTCCTAACCAGTTTCATTAGCCATGAGTCTCTTCACCACAGATGACGCCCCCCCGAAGGGAGAAAGATATATAATTGTACGTACCCGACCGAACTCTTTATAGGTCGGTTTGGCGTTCCTGCTGACGCTCTTATTGTGTACTCGATCGAGGAGCGGATCATAGGTGCACTTGAGGCCCTTGACGGAGGGCATGGGATCTCGAGCCGGAGGGCGCTCAATGGCGAGGGGTCCGTCTGATATCGAGCCATTGGGACCAGCGGCCGGGGAATTATGAGAGGATTGTCTCGCGGTCCGATCGGCGGCCAGGGGTGCCGACATGTCTGGCTTTGTTGGGGCCGGAGCGGACGAGTTGGATGGCGAATCTTTGGATGCGATGGGAGTGAGGCTCGAGGTGGGGAGGCGGGACGAAGTGGCAGTCGCCGCGGCACCGTGCCGGGCGGACGTGCTGAAGATGGACGAGGCGGCGCTGCTGTAGGAGCTGGCCGAGTCGACGGTGCTGGGGATGTCTGCGAGGGGGGATCCGTTGTCGTCAGGGTGAGCGGGAAGGGAATCCGACACGGAAAGATGGCCGTTGGGGCC
>SSHR01002018.1:0-48707 GCA_006518225.1 Fusarium neocosmosporiellum
TAGTAGCTACCTTAGCTATCAATTATTTCTCATAACACAAGATGCTGACGCTGAAAAAGACCCACCACTGGACCCCTTGGACGTCACCCCCTTGGAGGTAGGGACTGGGAAGGGATCTCTCCTGGCCTGTTTCTATCTGGTGAAACCGTAAAATACACTGTCATGGGTCGGCAGTCCGTTGATGTGCAAACCTCATCCAAGCATTTCGTGGGAAATGAGCAAGAAACCCAGAGGTCCGACACAATTAAAGATGATAGTTCCATTATCGTGGCTATCTCATCAAATATCGACGATCGCACTCTGCATGAGCTCTATCTGTGACCCTTTGCGGATGCTCTGAAAGTTGGAACGACCTCGATTATGTGCAGCTACTGGGACGTTATGGCGCAGCAGTGGAGGATCCGCAAGGGCAAATTCAAGTTGTCTATCGGGTTTAGCTCCCGAGATCTTGTCGCGGAGACAACGATCAATGTCCTCAGATAGTCTCGCTATCCTCTTCAGTATATAGTGTACCTCTGTACCACATAGATGATAGCCTAAGATGACAGCTTTGATGACCACTTATATCCAGAAGCGTATGTTGAAAGGAAGGCTGACTCTATTGAAACCGCGATGCTTGTCATAATTTCGCCAACAAAGACAGGGGATTACCTGGAGTGAAAAGAAGAAATTAGTGGGCTTTGCGTACATCAACGGCTGTTCTTGGCTCGGATGGAACTGTGTCACCGGGAACATCCCGAAGGGGCCCAAGGGAACTAAGTCAAAAAGGCTGCATGAGGCCAGGGGGTTAGCCATAGCGATATGTGAAATAGCCTGAGAGAGAGTGCTAATAGTGTGTAGCCGTTCTGACAATGCAGGCGACAATGGGCCGAACTGGATACGTGCGCATTCCCCGCCCTTGGGTCATATGACAAGAGTGCATGCTAACGTGTGATGGTAGAATTTTCTTCATGTTCGGATCTTTCTGTGTCTTGATGGGAGCTTTCGTGTGGGTTTTCGTTCCTGAGACGAAGGATCTTAGTCTTGAACGGATGGATGAGCTATTCGGTGTTGCAGCATCTGAGAAGCAGCTTGATACTGAAGCGCAGAGGCCTGGAACTGAGGGTATTCGAGAAGACGGCCAGCGTAAGCTGTAAGGTATAATGGAAATGAATGCCTAGACTGTAGGTGGAACGATCATCCAGCCTCAGCCAGCAGTTGTCAGAGAGATAGTGGACAATGGATATTGGAGGATGGCCGACTTCAGGCCAGCCTACGGTCCCATAGTGTCGAACTCTGTAGAATAACACATGATCAGGACATGCCGAGCTGCAGCAACCTCCTGCAGCACCTGAAAGAATTTTGTCAGCAACGTCTATCGACATCATTGATCGTCCAGCGTCTTACCCAGATGCGCCGAAACCATGACCGCTGCAGCAACGTGAGGACCGCTTGATGCTTCATCTCGCCGCCAAAACCTCCATGAACTAATCCTGACTGCGGCGGGAGCCCACTTCCCCACGCTGGGGCAAGAGCAGAGGAGATGGTCCGAAACCAAGGGTCTGGAACCAGGGGGCTGACCCGGGAGCTTGGCACCAGGGAGACTAACAACGTGGGTGGACTCGGACTGGAACTGCCAAGTCACCCAGGGATTGGAAGTGTCAAGAGACTTCGGGCCGAATTGGATCAATTCGTTATTCCTTCGAGCACTCTCCGCATTTTAGACCAGTATCCCTCCGAGCCAGGCGAGTGGAACTCACGTGGCAACGGCCAGACTCCTGGCAAGGAACATTGTCAACTATACGCGTATAGTGGCCTGTATTCCTCTCCTTATGCGAGAACCTTCACTCCATAACTTAGACTAGAAAAGCGGAGATCGCTCTATATATCTTACACTCATGTACAACGGTTTCTCCAACACTGCTTAATCACCACTCAAGACTTTTCAGTGTTCGCATGCTTAATCTTGCAAAATGGTGAAAGTAAAGTCAGTATCCGCGTCGACATGTCAATGCCATCAACTCACTCTTCTTAGTGTTGCTACAACCTTGGCTCTCAACGTCTTGACACTTGCTTCGTGGCAGCCTTCCAGCAACAAGGGATTACAGCGTGAACTCGGCTGTAAAGTAAACAAGTTCCCCGAAACCACAATCCTCGATGGGCAGCGCCTCCTAAATGCCAAAATTGCCCTCTCCGTTGGAGAGACTTCAACCACCCTAGCCCTCCATTCCCTCATCGAACAAGCCGACTCCTGGCTCAAACTAGGCCCATGGGCCGTGACAAGCAAAAAGGAGGCCGGTCCTTCAGGTTCAAAGCATGATTACGTGAGTCAGGGCCCTTACTGGTGGCCGTCCAACTCCGAGGGTAAATGTCCCTACGAATTCCGTGATGGTCAGCGAAACCCAGAGCTGGAGAAGTGGCCTGATGCTTCGAATAGCTTCAAGATGATGCAGTCATCCTACATCCTCAGCCTGGCCTGGTATTACACTGGAAACAAGGCATATGCCAAACATGCGAGTCTCATTCTTAAGACGTGGTTCTTAAACCGCTCAAACGAGAATGACGCCCAACATGGAATGCGCGCAAATGATCCCCTGCGATGGCCAATCCAATTACGGGTATAGCGGAATCATTGAGTTCTCACAAGTCTACTCCTCCGTCCTGGAACGCTGTGGCCATACTATCCGACAGTAAAGCCCCAGGCTGGAGTTCCAGCAATACTCGTGACTTCAAGAAGTGGAACAAAGACTTCCTCTCTTGGTTCATCAACAGTGAAAATGGAAAGGAAGCCCGGGCATCAACCAACAATCACGGCACATTCTATAGAATGAACACAGCCTCAATTGCCCACTTCGTCAAAGACTCCAAAACAGCTCGCAAGTTGCTCCTTGAGCTCAGAGATACGATCGACCACGACATAGCCGCCAACGGAACTCAGCCCAACGAACTCTGGAGAACCCGACCCTGGCACTACTCCAACTTCAATCTCGTCGCTTTCACACGCGCCGCTGAACTCGGAAAGAAAGTTGACGTGGACATTTGGGGGTACGTGGGCTCAGACGGACAGAGTGTGCTCAAAGCGATTGAGTTTCTCATCCCTGCTTCCGTGAATGGGAAGAATACGTGGCCGTATAAAGATATGGGTTTCGATGCTTATGCAGCGACCGATAATATCCATGCTGCAGCGGATCAAGGGAGCAAGTTGGCACTCGAGGCGTTGGCGAGTGGAAAAATTGAGAAACCGCCAAAGGGAGACTTGTGGGCTTTGAGACCGGCCGTGGAACAGCTGGATGCGTTGCAGGATTAGGGTTAGGGTAAAGATTGTTAACGGCCGTGGCATTATCACAGATAATTCTCTTGTGGACTCATCATTGCAGACGATAATAATGAGAAACAATATGATACGAAGGGGGAAACGAAGATGCAGGGGAAACGAAGATGCAGGGGTCAATGGCAGGAACAAATAAGAAAGGCGACATCTTGAATTGAAGGGTGACCTTTTAGGAGAGAAGTGATATTTGTTCCCCTTCAAGCCGTACTATAAAGAGGGCGTCAGATTCATCACTCGGGCTTCCTCCCATAAACTACGTAGATCGGCGCATAAAGATGAATCGACGGATCCTTGAGCTCCTTCCTGACCTTGGCCACGTACACCTGGATCTCTTCGTCCTTCCAACCGAGAACTGTCGAGTAGATCCTAGGAGTGTATGACTCAACGGCTTGAATCTGCTGGATGATCTGATATCTTCCAATCTCCTTAAGCTTCGGATCCTTAGGCCAGGTACCGATAGGTATCTTCTACGTCAGTAACGCCTAGACTAGATCAAAGTGCAACATACCTTGAAGATCTCCTGCTTTACATCCACAAACCCCGCCTTCTCTAACTTCTCCTTCCAGCCAATAGCACCCTCGAGAGACTTTCCAAACTTGGCGGACCCATCAATTAGAGTCTTAAGCCAGCTTTGGGCGTTCTCGGCCTTTTCTGCGGTGCCGTCATCAGATAGCAAGCGCGGGTGCGCAGCCTGGAACTCGATGTAGCCACCCGGTTTCAGGTGTTGAAATGCACGCCGGAATAGTGCATCTTCGTCGCCAATACAGCCTTCCAGTTCGCGGGAGTGGATAAAGTCAAAGGGCTTGGAATAGAGCCACTCTTCTTCGAAATCGTCGACCTCGAAAGCGCAGTTTGGGGGAGTCCTGGATCCTTTGAGTCGGTAAATACAGAGATATGAAAACAATAATGGCCTACCATTTTGGCTGGATGGGACTGAGATCGGTTCCAATTACCTCTGCGGAGGGATATTCGCTAGTATTTACATTAGAAAGACGATAATATCAAACATAGCGGGAGGAAACAAACTCGGCAAAGTCCATCGCCCAGATTCCAGTGCCGGTGCCGAGATCGAGGACACGCTGGGGGTTGTCGGGAATAGGTGCCCTGAAAAGCTCACCGCCGAGTAAAAGTCGAGAAATATGATGTGCTAGATCCATGCGGTCTTGCTCTGTGTCGTCGTTTGGCTATTTTGCTTTAGCGGACTTTCTTTTCGTTCCCCTCCCTGCATGTAAGCCTCTGGATACATACCAGGAGATAGGTGCCTGCACGGAATGCATGGTAGCGACGCCCATTCTGGGATGATACTATCAGCCACTGGTAATGCAATGGTGTTCATGCTGAAGCTCACCTCATATCTACATCAACAGAGCAGGTGGTCAGACGAGCTTGAGATCAACGACTCATCGGAGCACGTACTTGTAGTTGATGATGCTTGAGGCTAGCGAGGTCTGATAGCTGGCCGAATTTTCCCTATCATGATCAACGGCCGTCCCTTGAGGTTGCAGTCGAAGACTTACGAGACAGCATATGCCGAATCGTCATCTCGAGGAGCATCCTACGACGACATGGTCAGCCAATAGACGAACCGGGAACGTGTTACTACTCACATCTGCCTCTAGAGGGTTCTCCGCCAGGCCCTCCTGGAGCGGGGGCGTCGTAGATTGCTGTCTCTCTTCGGTGGACATTTTCGGGACGAGCTCTCGGGGCAAGTTGGCGATGGAGTGAAGGTGGGATCGTGGTGGATTTAACAGTGGTGGAAGCCTGTGGGACGCTTCATCACCAATAGCCAATTGCATCATGATGGAAAGTACATCATGTTTCTCCATATTTCACAGCTTTGAGAAGTATCTGTTAGCAGACAAGACAAGGTTTAACGTTGAAATGCAGGGTTCCCCTCCCGCTATTCTCCTTCAAGGCTCGTGCTGTCTTATCCCGGTTCAATGGCATGACAGACGGCGAGAACTATGCCTAATCCAGCTGAGCCCGTTGACGGGCCGCTGTTAGAGGAATTGGAGATAAGAACTGGGTCCCGGCCCCGCGACCCGTAGCGTATCTTCAAGGGCTCGTCGGGTGTTGGGCCGGTTCCCCTTGAGCATGCCCACCTCGCGTAACAATCAAGAGCGCAAGTATTGCGCCATTTATGTGTATATCGATTGAGAAAGCTCGTTATATGTCGGTGAGTGATCATCTAAAACCTCAGCATTCATCCTAGCAAAGACCTACAATCCTTCGAGGGATCAGACAGTTCACTAGCAAGTAAATCAAGACTGGAGAAGCCTTGGCACCTTTTATTTGCTGAACTCTACGTGATCGGACCACTAACGGGTGGTCAAGAATCGATGCGCTACCCTGTATACCGGTGGAGAACACAGAATCCATTCACGCACTATCCGGGTTTTAATTTGCGCGTTAGGCATCGTTAAAGTATTCGCCTATCTAGATTAATTAGCCTATTCAGGAGCCCATTGTTGATAATGCCTGGTGCCTGTTGACAAACAGCGGTCTACCTCCCCTCTGATCCATCAACAACCCCAGCCACGAACCTCACTTTCAGAGACACTGTCATGACCAAATTTGGGTTTCCTCCTCCAAACACTAAAATATTGCCTAAAGGCGCATTATTCTATCAATAAGAAGCTATTGAGTACGGCTATAGCTTGGCGGGATCCCATCATATCTTCAATCCAATGTCGTATCTTTGCGGGCCTTCTCACCAGAGAAGATCCCGCTTGTCCACTATCAGAATAATGAATTCAATTACGAAGTATCTAGAAAAAGCAAAAGCGAACCGAGAGCACCTGTCTTCAACAGTAGCTGGGGAACCTCTGTTGTGAGCTGATCGCTCCTGATCATGACAAGAACTTTCGGCACGCACTTGACTAGAAACAATGGTGCTCGTGTTATGCGTGGTTAGGCGTCTAGATGACTTGAGTATCCTGATATTGTCAAGACGTAACCATGCACCAAGGCGGTGGCTGGGTAAGCTTGATCGTCTGAGGGACTTCGCTAATAGTAGTGGAGTGGCGCCGTAGCCAGATGCAGAATTCTGTTCAAACTCGGCACTCATGACGCCGTTCTCTTCATTATCGGTACAGCTGTAAGAAGGGAGATGAAGAGTATGCACATTGAGCGCCATCGGCACCATTTATATTCACAACCAAGGGCACTGGATGGCTCTAATCAAGGCAAAACCGGCGGTGCCAAACGCGAATTGTCCAGACTCAAGGCGACCAAATAAGCAATGAAAAGGGGAGAGCTGGGAAGATTGACAATAGGGAACTATTATCTCAGTTTCGTTGAGGCAAACCCCCATCTCGACCAATTTGGGGACTGCCCTTGAAGACTATGCTCTCTTTGTGGGCCTGACCGGCACGGAATCATGGAAGAATTGCATCAGTGGGATCGGCCGAGAACTGGCCGACCCTGCAAGTATTGTTTCGTTTCCGAAGATTGAAACGCCTGCATAATTGGGGGATGCTGGACGATTACCAAGCTGTCAAATGCTACCACCTGGACAAGGTGAGAGGTGCTGATGACCAGGAGACGCCGTTGATAGGCCAACCGGAGAGTTGGCATTTGCCCTGCATCTAGCAACAAAGAGTGGACGATAATGGTAGTGTAACATAGTGAATCATGTTGGGCGGCCATAACATCACTGAAGACATCATCGACTCCGAAATTCCAAGCGGTAGCTTAATAGTGGCTGTCATGACGGAGCGCCCCAAAGCAAGTGTCTACTGTCAAGCTTTAGGCGCATAGGGGCTGAGGACATGACAGACCAAGTCCAGACGGCAAGCAGGATAACTCACTGGACTCGTGGCCTCCTTGTGGCTGGATACGCGCCGAGAACAGGCCATCAAGTTGAACCATAGCTTCAACTAACCATGGCGTCAGCTTGACCTGAAAGCTCAGGTATATCAATCGCTTGTCTCCTGCCAGTATTATGTCCCAGAGCGAGAGTGCGAGTCGCTCTACAGTCCAGCACCAGCAGAGAAGTATAGGCATATTTATTTTGATGGATTGTTTTCTCTGTTCTTGCTAACCATTTCTAGGTCATCGCCATACCTCCATCATGGCACGCTTGTTCGTAACTTTTTTCTCGGCATGTCTGGCTTTGGGAGCCGGTGTCACTGGTTGCCCCGTCCGGGGATCCCAGGATCAACAGTTCACAGTCGAGCAGGTCAAGAACCCCAACTACGTTGCCAGCTGTCCCAAGGCTCTCGCCAGGGCATACATCAAGTACGGAGCCACTCTGCCTCAGGGTCTTGCTGACCTCGTGCGCAATTCCAAATCTACCAAGGCCAAGCGAGCCGATGGCACTGTTGTCACCACGCCTGAGCCGGGGGACGTTGAGTGGTTGACGCCCATCCAGATTGGCACTCCAGGGCAAGTGCTCAACCTCGACTTGGACACGAGCTCTTCAGATCTTTGGGTCTTCACCAACACCACCAAAGGTGTCAGCCAACGTACCAACTACAACCCCGGTAAGAGCAGCACCTCCAGGAAGCTCGATGGCTACACATTCAGCATCCGGTATGGGGATGGTTCTTCATCTACTGGGGATGTCTATCTCGACAAGGTCTCTGCTGGCCGCTTGAGCGTCAACAACCAGGCTGTCGAGACTGCCAGGAGAGTCTCTAGCGCCTTCAATTCCGAGCCGAACCTTGACGGTCTTATGGGTCTGGGCTTCAGCTCTCTCAACACCGTCAGGCCCAAGCCGCAAAAGACGTTTTTCGACAACGCTATCCCGCAGCTTCGCTCCCCCGTCTTCACCGCAAATCTTAGGCGCCAAAGGCCCGGCACCTACAACTTTGGTTACATCGACAACACCACTTACACCGGAAACATTGGATATGCCCCTGTTGATTCCTCTCGTGGTTGGTGGCAGTTCACATCCAGCGGCTATGCCGTTGGAACCGACAAGATTGGCCGCACGTCGATCAATGGTATTGCTGATACCGGCACCACCCTTCTTCTTCTTCCCAACAGTGTCAACAAAGCGTACTATGCCAAGGTTAACGGATCGAGGTTCGATTCAAACATCCAGGCCTACACCTTCGAATGCCACACCCAGCTGCCCACCTTCAGTTTTGCTGTTGGTGGTGTAACAATCACGATTCCCGCCTCCTACCTCAACTTTGGCGCCGTCACGAGTGATGGCAGGACTTGTGCCGGCAGTCTTCAGCCTAGCGACAACATAGGCATCAACGTCTTTGGTGATATCGCCCTCAAGGCTGCGTTTGTGGTTTTCGATGGAGGACAGAAACGCATTGGATGGGCCAAGAAGCCCTTGTAAGCGCTTCATTATCGCTGGTTGCCATCCCACGCCCATACTGGCTCAGCTTTGAGCTCTCACTACACCAATGTGCTGTTATTGGTAAATGTCCACGTTTGTGTTAGCAGAATGGGTTTGGTCACTGGGTGAACGGGACCACTGGCCAGCCCGAGGTCACAATGAATAACACCAACGCTACATTTTATCTCGTTCTCATTGACGCATGGGTCTCGCTCTAGGCCATGGCCGCATCGTGGGCCTCCTCCTACGATCTGGAGGGTGCACTTTAAAACATGCCCGTGACACCCCAAGATCACCAGTAAAAATGCCCTATTGCCACTACTTCCGATTTCTCGAAAAGAGATTATGATTTGATATGTCAAATGTTGCTCGTCTCGGACATGTTTCATGCCTAACCCTGAAGGTGCTTCACATCTACCCAGTCAACCCCATTTTGACTGCTCTCCTTCTTCTCCATCTCCTCCCTCCTCGACAACTCTTCCATTAACCGTTTCGGCACGTTGTCAATTTTCAAAGGCTTGGCCAGACCAATCTTGGCCATTCCATTCCAGAATGTTGCATAAGCCCAGTAATACAGGCTCCAGCTACCCAAGTAAATCATTGGTAGAACGGCGATCGACATGTCACCAAACAGGTTCTTTCTCCTCGAGATGGTCTCCCAGCACTCTCCAGTCAGGACGTTTGCTGCTCCATTCCACTTCCACGGCCCTACGAGCCTGAACTTGGGATTGAGGGAGGCCCCAGCAGCCCATACCCAGGGAAGCCTCCAGCCTCGTGGTGCACTAAAGGATAGACGGAGAATGTCGGTGAAGCTGGGAGCGATGGACATGTCTTTTGCCAGTTGATAAGCATAAGAATCGTGCTCAATGCCGTATCCAATGCGGGCCGAGGGAGGCACGATGAGCCGGTAGTGGTATTCGTCATCTGCGTGCAGGGGTGGGAGCTGGCCGACAAGGTTCTGGATGAACAGCATTGATTGAAGTTCGGCCAGAGGAGGAATTGCACCGAAGTTGGGGCGGATAAAGCCTATAAATCCAACGGTTGGATCGTCCCTCTTCCAGACCGCGCGAACATCAGCGTCGGAACAGCTGGGGTAGGGCTTATCACTACCCGAAACCGAGTTGAAAAATGGGAATGTCGGTACGTAGCCGGTGGCGTAAATGACTATATCAGGCTTAATAGTAGTCTCCTGGATACGCTCTGACTCCGGTCTGTTTGGAAGAACTGGGAAGTGCGCAACGCCGTCTTCAGAAATGTGCGACGGGAATGGGGCAACATCAATTGTTCGCGAAGGACGAGGGAGGTCTCGGGCCATGAAGAAGCGACGGATTCGTGTTGCGAGCGGCCACCTCTCAGGTATCCAGGGGTAGTAGATGTAAGGTGACACGCGAGTCCAGGCTTTGTTTAGAAACACTGCTGAAATCAGCATATTGAACTAAAGGAGAAGTGATTCACTGACACCTTGAGATGTGGAAGCGCTCTCCCCAGACCTGCCCGACATGCATGTCTATTCCGTACTTTGAGCCACCACCCAGCCAAGTGCCAAGAGGCAAGGCGAGCGTGTGATAGTAGTTCCAGACTATCATGCTGTCTCGGACAATTGGATGTACATACATGGTGTCAAAGAGAGTGATCTGGGCGACATCAACAGGCAGAGTGTCCAGTTCGGGTGGTGCATAACCAAACAGCCAAGGGAGGAACTGTTGATGAGGGTTACGCTGTGGAATGTCAGAAACTGATTTTTCGCCGTATAATTAAAGAAACGCACCTTGGGAGCCCCAACCCAGCCGCTGCGGTGGCAGAGCACAACTCGCTTGGTATCTGCGGTGATGGAGACGTAAGACACATCTGCACCTGTCTCGCCACTGCCCAGAACCATGACTGTCTTGTCTTTGCCAAGCTGGGCCCGGGTCTTGAACTCTGAAGAGTGCATTACGGTAGGGACGTTCTCGATGCCAGGGATCGTAGGAACGTTTGGTTTTGAGTGGACGCCAGAGCAGACGGCGACGGCATCGCATGGCCACTCCTCGATTTCTCCATTTAGTTTTTGGTACTCAACAATATGTCCCTGATCTTGTCTTCTGATGTTGATAACCTTGGTCTCCAAGTTGATCCAGTCCCAGAGTTCAAAGTGGGTTGCGTATTCTTCCAGGTACTCGACATATCTCTCTGCCGAGAGAAAGTCTGCATCGTCTTGTCTTGGCCTAAAGTCCGAGAATGAAGTTAAGTACTTGGAAGACACTAGCTCTGCATCCTCATAGACGTGGGAGTGAAAGACTCCGCCGACTTGGGAGCTCGCCTCGAATAGGCGTGGCTCAAAAGGTTTGCATTTTAGGTGCTCGTGGGCGCTAAGGAGGGTCTTGAGTTGGACTAGACCGGACGGCCCACCTCCAATGACAGCCACACGCATTTTTGTGAGGCAAAACGAGTCGAGCAGTGGTAAGTTAGACGGCAAGAGCGGAACAAGAGATGGAAAGGAAGAAGTAGAAAACCACGCAACCAGTTGGGAGGGGATGAACGACGGACCCAGTAACCGGATGTGGGGGGAGGCTAGGGCCGAGGATACTGGTGGAGTCGAGACCTCTCCATATTGAAAGTGACGGCCGACTGAAGATGGGAGCTTGCAAGCTAGACTGGCACACTGATAAACCATCAGGCCATCCGGAAGCTCAAACGTTGCCCCGATGCAACCTCTTGGGCCCTCTACATGACAGGTCCACCCTAACACGTATAACTGGCCTATCAAGTTTGGATCGCTTGTAGGGGTATGCAGAATATCCGCTAGCTACTCCATTCCTGGACTAAGCTCCTCGAGCTAGGCCGCACAAGGCCTGGGCGAAATCTTGGTGCGAAGCTTGATGGTGATATCGTGTGCGATTGCATTAACCCGAGGTAATCAAGTCCGATATGTATGACGGTGACTATGGCTATGAAGCCGGCTTAGAGCTCATTTCGGCCAAGTTGTCCTTGAATTCCAATTTTACGATAGACATACTCGAGAGAATTCTACATTAGGTACTAAGATATACAGCTATGCCCTAATATAAGTGCTAGCTATAACCTTAAAGGTACCTCTACTATATCTTACTTTCCTAATACTATCTCACAGCGATCAACCAGGTAGAAGAGTGTCGCTAAATACAATCGGCGTCGGGTTCGGTACAATCTTTTCACCCACGTTGTTATACTGTTCCCGGATAACCACAGGCAAGTTCACCGTCCCATCAGAGTTCTTAAACCGTTCATCGGCACCAGAGTTGTCACTGACGTACACGCCGTACAGGATGAACGATACTTCGGTGCACTTGGCGATGGCCACCTTCTGATAGGTAGACGACCGTGGCATTAGCTTGATTTGAAGCGTGTTTTTCTTGGTGGAGTACTTGACTGACGGAGTAAAGCGGAGATTCGACAGCATGCTTGCCCCCGAGCCCCAGTATACTTCCGTCAAGGTTGTTCGCTCCGCTGTCGGCTGCCTGATTGGTATATCTAGTTGGATCCAGCACAGCTCATAAGCTGTTGCGAAGCCGGACTGGAGCACAATACTGAAGATGACGTCCTGTGGGAGCTTGGAGTTCATTAGTACCGGCTTTGGGTCGCCTGGCCTTCCGGGGTTCAGCGTCTGCCAGTAGTTGTACGCGTACATGGGCAGGTTGGCCGGGACGTTGTCGCCTCCGCCGGGATTGTCGTCCTCGTCGGACTCCACCAACTGGACTGCGCCTCGTCGCCAGGAGGGTGGCGCATGGGCTCGAGGAGAACTGTGTTGGTAGCGCTGCTTCGGTGACGGCAGCCCGGACAGGCGATCTGGGCTGCGCATGGCAGGGCCGCCAGGTTTAGGGGGAGGCTCTCTGCGTTGAACAGGGAGCGATGGCGAGCCCGAACTCGGCTGGGTTGGAATATCAGATAGACTGATCACCAGCTGCCAGGCCGGGTTGTTACACTGGTAGGCCAGCAGCGCGGAAGTTGCCATGGTATCCTGATAGGCCTTTTTTCCGTCCTTCATGTCATACGTCGTTGCTGCAGTGAAGTAGTCAGCCGCCAGGTTCTCTATGAGAAGCAGTCTGAGCTCTGCGGTGGCTGCTCCGGTGTCATTGTCTCCTTTGTTATCCCAGAGGTACGCCACACCATGGCCCTGAGGCTGACTCGTGCCGTCAGGCTTCCATACTCTGTCATCCATGGGTTCAGAGATCTCTTCTCCATCACTGGATTGAGGATCCGGCACACTGTAGGCCTTCCGGTACTGCGTCTTGATGTGCATATCATCCAGTTCTACTCCTGCGATGAAGTTTTGCTGGTGCGGCGGCTGTGTGATGTTGAGCACTTGGTATGTATCCTTTGATGGCATGTGTGAGAAGAGACACATCATGACACCTTCGCCTACGATCTCGTCACGAAGTAGGAAGGGCGTATTGTCCGTGTCCGAGTGCGTCTTGTCAGTCGAGATGATGAGATCCGAGAACTTGGTCACCAGGGCCGAGCGTATATAGCAGCCATACCTCGGGGCCGGGGGCTTGAATCCGAGACTGGTCACACTGTGGGACAGGTAGGCATTGAGAGCCGCCTTGATGCCGTCTCGCACCGGGTCGGCTTCTTGGTCGGTGTGGTTGCCGAGGCACAAGGCGCCGTCAACCAGACATTTGATCCACGTCTGATCTACCTCAAAGAACCGAATGCTTTCCAAGGGTAGATGGCTGGAGTCAGCCAGCAGGTAGTGGGCCGGGACGTTGCCCAAGAACATACGCTCCATGATCCAGTGCAACACCACTGCCCAGCCAGTGGAGAAAGGAGTATTGTACTCATCATACGGAGTGCTGATGTCTGGCTCTGTCGGATCAACCGTCTTTGGAGTGCTGCCCACTTCCCTTGCTGCCGTGATATAGTCCAGGTTGGCTTGGACTCCCTGCGACTTATAGGACAAGTCTAGCTGGGCATGCTCCGTCCTCATCCAGCGTCGCAACGCGCTGTCGCCGGAGAATAAGATTTTTATTATATTTACTTATTTATTATACTCGCTTATTATATATATTACTTAATAGCTTTTCTTTAACTAATATATCTCTTATATTTAGTCTTTTATATTTAATAAAAACTAAGTATAAAAAACCAAACTAGTTTATAAGCCCCCTTAAGTAAGATAACTTAATAAATATTAACAAAGAAGAATATTAAATTAAACCTTAGTAAGCATATCTTACTATAACCCTTTCCATATAAAATCTAACCCTTCTTTTTTCTTTATTTATTATTAGCGCTTACAAGGTGTCAGGGTTTTAGCTTAGATAAGCTTACAGGCAACTGTCCACGATAATAGCTCCATCCCTGCCTTCCTCTCACGTTTCATCACTCTCAACATTCCAAACCTCATTCCCGCATCCATTCCCAGATGCAGCTCACACAATCTGGATCCGATCACTCATCCGAGGCGGAGGACACGGTGGTAGCTGCGGGAGAATGGCTCGTGAGCCTGTGCGGCAGACATGACACCATCGACAGCACTCGCTCTTTGACACACCTTGAACAGGCAAAATTTGACGAATTCTTTGCCTTGCACGGGCGTTCAACAGTGTTCAAGCCCTATCACGTTGAAGCTGTACGAAAATGCCTAAGGAAAAGGTGGAAGCCCGACTATCAGCTTGCGCATTCGCTTTTGGACAAAGACGCCACCGGTCTTCTTTTCGCGGACGAGATCGATGTACTCCAGGTCGCGATTCGGATGGCTTTGATTGAGCCTGATTTACTCGGCCGCTCGCCTAAGGAGTCATGTCCCGAGCTCCTTGAAATGGTGGAACTACTGATCAGCCATGGCGCGTCACCCAGCTGCCTGGACGATGATGGGAACTCGGCTTTGTCCTATGCCTGTGTTCTCGGGTATCCTGAATTGTTTTACTTGCTTCTTTCCGCTGGAGCACTGCAGTCGACTTTGCATCGGAGAACACTCCCTGAGCAGCTCGGGAAACCAGACGATGCGCTGAACCAACAAGAAAACAAAGTCAATCTACTTCAGGTCACCCTTGACGCCCTCATCTCCCCCCAACATATTGTCGACATGACATGGGTTAGTTGGCCGCCTGGAGTAAACTATGATCGGCCGATGTGGGAACTTGACCTTGAAAGCACTTGGGGCGGAATCATTCTTCATCTTTTGAAAGCCGGGCTTTCGTATGTCAAGGACGATCCCGGGCTCGTCATGCTTCTACACATTGCCTGCTATCAGGGTGCATTGGGATATGTCGAGCAGCTTCTGGGCTTTGGCATTGTGACCAACGTCGCAGGCCCCAGGATGGTGGACGGTGGACAAGGGCAAGGCAGCTCGTTTGGGACAGCTCTGCATGCTGCGGCCGTTAATAGGCAGCTCTCTGTCGCCAAGCTATTGATGGCACACGGTGAAAGTCCACGCACGCGCGGGCCGTGCATATCCAAGTACGACGGAAAGACAAAAGATATGACCCCTGCCGAGACCGCCCTCTCGTTGTCGCGATACCATGACGATGATGTGGAGGCACTCTTCACATTCTTGGAGGGCCTTATGCAGCACGAGCAGGGACTTGATGATCGTGACCATCAGAGAATCCTGTTGTTTTGTGCCAGACGAAACTATATCGACTTTGTGACGAGTCTCCTTCAACGTGGGGTTCGGCCACAAAAAGTACCCGCCAATGTCGGGAGTGTCCAAATGGCACAGCTCCTAATTTCTCATGGTGCCTCTATCGACGCTGCAGCGGTGCAGAAGGAGGCCTTGAATAACGGAAAATTGGAGCTATTGCGATGGTGCGTCAGCGAGTATGGCCCGCAACTCCTTTCAGATCCAGAGACCTGGGGCAACATGGGATATCGCATGCTTAATTGCGGCCTTGTGTACTTGAATAACATCAAATACCTGGTCTCGGAGTATCCTGGTCCTCATATCGATGCAGTACTTACTGCCAATCTGTCGCTTGGAGACGAGGATCCGAAGCCTACCCCAACAAACTGGCTGCATATGGCCGCCCTCCAAGACAACGTTTGGGCCTTGGAGATGCTATTAAAGGCTGGTGCTGACCCAACATGTCCAAGTCTTCCAGTTGATGTGTCAACAGCGATACGGCAGAGCAGGCAGTACAAGTACCGGGGCATTCCTCAGAGACTCAAGGTGATTCAGATGGTAGAAAGCAACAGCTGCGAGAATGGAGATTGGTCGTTGCCCTCCTACATGGAACTCAAGACTCGTCTGGCTGACACTATCGCGAGCCAGAGGCTTGCCTGGAACACACGACTGGAGAGCCTGGTAGAGTCTCGACAGGCGCTCCCTTTTGCACCGACACGGCAGAACCAAGCATCGGTGTCAACGTATTCGATGGCCACCCCTTCCTCAGGGCTCACATATCGTCCATTGCACAACAGGAGCGCCATCAGACTCCTAGAATTGTTTCCCTCAGACAATCGGACAGAACCTCTACTAGGCCGTCTAGTTGAGAGCGATCTCACTCTCCAGCCTGATTACGAGGCCGTATCCTACGTCTGGGGAGACACCAACGGCAATGAATACATTGTCCTCAGCGATCAGCCTGTCTCTATCACGGCCAATCTCCACTCAGCACTCGTACATCTTCGTGACGCAAGCGATGTCCGGACACTCTGGGTCGATGCCCTTTGCATTGATCAGTCAACTCATGCTGAACGCAACCAGCAAGTAACGATCATGGGAGATATCTACAAATCTGCACGCCAAGTTTTGGTTTGGCTGGGCGAGGCTGCTGATGATTCCCATCTGGTATTTGACTATCTCAAAGACGATACGAACAACACATTCCCCAACTTCCGAAGACCGCCGGCACCACAGCGTCAAGCGTGGAAGGCCCTGGTCAGGCGCCCTTGGTTCTACCGCACTTGGGTTATTCAAGAAGTAGCTCTCAGTCGCAAAGCCATTATCATGTGTGGAGAGGATTCGGCGCCCTGGATGGACTTGGGACCAGGCTATCGTGCTGATATCTCGGGTGGAGCTTTAGGGTTGTCCAGCATATCAAGCGCCCCAGGCTACAAGGCAGACCATCCTTTTGTAGGGTTCGATGCTGATAGTCACGTCTGGAGGCTCCGTTTGCTGGGACCTAGGAGCCACCCTGCGGAGGTGATTCAGTACAGCCGTGCATGTCAATCGAGTGAAGTCAGGGATAAGGTTTACGGTCTCCTCGGCCTGTTTGAGCCTGGCTTCATGGCTGTGGATTACGACTTGCCAGTCGAGGAGATATTCCGCCAGTTTACGGAAGCCGCCATTCGACAAACCGGTGACCTTAGCATCTTGAAGTGGTTCGGTCTTGGACCTCACACGAAGTCTTTACCGACTTGGGTCCCTGACTTCACCGATACTACGACGACAGGGACCCTTCCACAGCGCCACTGGTTCCCTTCTTACCGTGATGGAGGCCAAGATGGATATGCCTTTCGCACGGCAGACGGGACACGATCTAGTGTCGGCTCCCGTGACTTGACAGACAAGGTCCTCCCGGGGCTAGCCTTCCGTCCAGGTGGCGTGCTCGCTGTCAAGGGAAAGATTATTGACACAATCCGTGCCATCGGACCTGAGCTCTCAGCCAACACGACGTTTGCACCTGGAACAGCATCCTTTGCTCGCATCATGCAGGAATGGGAATCCCTTGCCGCAAATCTAACCACTGGATGGAACCTCTCACTTGCGTCATCTGTGTCCAAAGCCTTCGCAGCCACGCTTTCAGCCGCTCACGAGCCGGAGCTACCAAGCATTGATATTGGGTTCGTCCAGTGGTACCGTCACAATGGGTCAGGCATACTCGAGGCTGAAGATCCGACCATGTTCCTACGGGAGCACGAATTCTATCTCTGGTGGCTAGGTGTCGAAAAGGAAAAGGAAGGTGAATACCGGAATGGCCTTGGTTATGAGTTCAGCGAGTTTGCCGACGAGATGGAGCTTGCCTGCTACGGTCGACGCTTCTTTACTACTGAAAAGGGCTCCATGGGGTTGGCCGGTCCTCGAGCTCGCGTGGGCGATCGCATCGTCTATCTCCCGGGAGGAGATCAGGCTTTTGTGTTGCGCCGACGAGAGGATGGGACTGGATGGGCGATGGCGCATGACTGTTACTTGTATGGGTTAGATCCTTACGCGCTGTTTGAGGACGAGGAACATGTTGTGGAGGAGTTTTTGATTCACTGACCGATTACGACCGGTAGATGAGGTGTTGATAACTGCATCTTTTGTTATTCTCACCGATACCCTCTTTTAGAACTTCAGTGATGATCATGGACAAACCTCATAAGAATAGCTCAATTCTGAAACGGTATTTCGTTATCTGTAACCGCTGATAGTTTTATATGCTTACATCTTGCATTCCTCCATTCCCAATCTCACCCAGTGCTTCGTTTCCTCTGTGCCTATACAGTAATGCCCCCGGTAGACAAATCTCTGGCATACCACCTTACATACCCTCCTTGTGACTTGCTCCTGGAAGCTCTTCCTTTTTGGCTGCACGGCTAGCATGGCTGTCGTCGTTCGTAAAGCCCAAGTTCCTCTGCAACATCTCATCTTCACTCACTGCCGCTGCCTCAAGATCAGTTCCAGCCTGTTTACGAATCCTGGACATTTCCTCAGGAGGAGGCGGCTGCCACTTGGAGCTCTTCCTAGGATTGACGCGCTCAAGGTACATGGTATCGATCTCCTCGAGTGTGTGGCCTTGACCTTCAATGACAAAAAAGTAGACCAACAAACCACCCAGAATGTTGCAACCCGCAAAGACATAGCCGTAACGGAAATCGATATCCTTTGTGATGAATGGGGTGAAGAAGGCTAGAAGAAAATTCCAAAGCCAATTACTGGCAGTTGACAGGGCCATTCCCTTTGCACGGTATCGTGAAGGGAAGATCTCGGCCATGATAGTCCAGATCATGGGTCCCCAGGTGGTTGCGAACCCGAGGATAAACAGGCAGGCCATGACAATCATGGCGATACCTGCACTTTTTGTATTCTGCGGTGTTTGACGATCCAAGGCAAAGTGGCCAACCGAGGCAAAGATGAGGAACGAGATGAACATCCAGATGCTTCCAGCAATCAAAGACTTTCGGCGGCCGTAGTGCTCCACGAGGTATAGACCGATGAAGGTGACAAGAAAGTTGATGGTGTTGAGAATGATCTGAGTCTTGTAGCTGCTGATGCTGACGGACTGAAAGATGGTTGTGCCATAGTAGAAAAAGTAGTTGGCAGAAGTACAAGTCAGTATTGAGCACAGGCAAAAGGAGAAGTGACTCACCTCCAGTGAGTTGCTGGAACATCTGAAGCGACACACCGATGAAGATGCGGTAGGCCATCCGTGGCGCCTTGAACATGGCGATAAACTCAGAAACAGGGTTGGACTGGGCCTTGATTGCCTTCTCAGCCTGTAACTTGGACTCAATTTCCTCCATTTGGGTGTGAATAGACCAGTGATTCGGCGTGGCGCCGTAGATCTTGCAGAGGGTATCGCGAGCACGGTCAACATGGCCACGTCTGTAGTCAAATCGAGGGGTCTCGGGGAAGAGTAAGATTCCCAGGCCAAGAATCAACGTAAAGACCCACCCAATGCCAATGACAATTCTCCATGAAGCCGAACTGTTTTTGTGGTGGGTATAAGTGCCGTAGTTGAAGCAGGCAGCCAGGAAGATGCCACTATACATGTGAAGGTCAGCAAAGTCACTAGGCCGTTGTCATTATGGGTCTTTACAATGTGATAAACAGTTGATATGTGCAAACCATAGCACCACGGATCCAAGGAGGCCTTTTGTTGTGTTAGCAGTATGCGGTAGAATGCTCAAGGGTTACTCACGAGCTTTCGGCCTGGAACATGGGTACCAGCAGCGAGAGAGCTCCCACTCCAAGCCCTGCGACCCATCTTCCCATCATGATCTGGACCCAGTCACGATTTGAAGAGATCTGGATGATGAAGCCAATGCTAATAATAAGGTTCCAGAAAGAGATGCTATACTTGCGACCAATACGATCGGCAATCGGGGCAGCAATCAATGCGCCGATAAGCGTGCCGATTGAGAGAAGGGCAACGATCAGGCCAGAACGAACAGTGCTAAAGACGTGTTCGCCTTTGCTATTCGTCTGGCCGAAGCGATCAAGAAAATCAGGCATCTCCAGGAAGCCAGAGATCTGGCCAGTATCATAGCCGAACCTGGGGAGCGGGTAAGTAAAACGACCATCTCTCAGCTCAAAGAGAATCATCACTCACAAGAGTCCCCCCATAGAAACAAACAAGGCCAGGAGCAGAGACCGCCTGGTGATGCGAGGCAAGGGCGAGTAGTCGAGTCCGACTAGCGAGCGACGGGCACCCGCCTGTTTGCCTTTTTCAGAACTCGCATCTTGGCTTTCAAAATGTACAGTGAGGAAAGACGGTGCCATGGTAGGCAATCGTCTGGGTATAGAAATGTGTATGGTTGAGTGACAGTTGAGAATATGCGAATGGTTTGATCTCGTTTCAATTTCTACAAGCAAAACTCCAAGTTCGTGATAATCTCCCGGAGGTGACCTTAAGTAACTCTCTAAACTGCTCCGTACCGCTGCTCGCTTGAATCGGCCATGATGTCAGGCTTGAACTTCCATCCAATGAGTGCAAGTTGCTGACGGCTTTGTAGCGTAGTATTCGATCTTTTTGGCTCTAGACTTGGGAATCGGTCCGTCCTTAAAGTCAGGTGCCCATGCGTGGAGTTGTGTCATCACCTGCCTCCAGTTAGCCTCACTCGGGGCTGGTACTCCAACCTTTGAGTGAAGCAGCCAGCCAGTTTTGGGGTAGATGACGTTGGGGCGCATCCCAGCGGCGACTGACCGGGCTATTCGGAGTCGCTGGTACTCACAAGGGATTTCGACGCAGGTTCCGAGAGATCCGAATCGAACGGGGCAATCGCATGACAGAATAACTCAGACTGTCATTAATAAGCATGGCTTCACTTTTGAAGACAATGATCTGCAGATTATTGAGATTTCATCCAGAGGAAGAGGGTCAATTAAGCTCAAGAATGGCTCACTGAAGTTGAGAAAAGCTGCACACATTGTCCAAAAAATGCGTCTTGCTACACCAAGGGACGACGATTCTGTGTATCGTGAACTGGTATACCGCACCGTTCGGCCCCATCGCCGATCCCCACGACAAGGGTAACGATGGAAACAATGCCTGGTAATGACGCCGGTGCTGCAAATGTATGACGCCGGGCGTTAGGAAATAGCCAGAACCAATAGCAACACGGACAAGGCTAGTCAGCTTGACATGCAAGCAAAGCACCCAAATAGTGACGAGAACACAATACAGTATACAGCAGTCACATACGATCGAAACAAACCCATATCTTTGCCTGATAGTACATGAAACTACGTCGTCTTTGTTGAACGAGGTACTCGGAAAATCTTCATCAACCCGCCATGTCAATGCGCCAGCTGACGAGCCTCAATAGCACGGTGGTCCAGATTCCCGGTTTTTAGTCTACCACTTGACGGAGCGTTGAAATTCCCCGGATTTCGGACGACGTCATATAAACTCTATCCAGCCCACAACTCCGTGAGAGCTGGCCGTTAGCGCCCACCATGACGCATTACACGCCACAACGATCTTGAGACACGTGGCCCATGGCCGAGTTTCGGCCGACAAAGGTAGTCATCTCTTGTTTCGGTACTGCGCTGTATCTACACAAGCATTACTGCTGTTAACCAGGCAGCCAATCGCAGTTCATTGTTCCCAGAGCACATTATGTCCGATAAATCCGAAACAGAATGCCACCGTACTCTCCGCGCTATTATTAACGCTCAAACGATAGGACAATACCAAGCTGTTGGCTTCAGACACCTGTCAAGATAGGAGTACAGCACTGGAAGGGTGGCCAATGGTGCTGCTGTATGGCACAGTGAACACCCTAACTTCGTGCGCTACTTATCCATACGTATTAGCTTGATACAATATTGTTGTGGTGTTTGCCTCTACTATGAAAACTGATCCAAAGCCTGGTGAGAAGGATGGATGCTCGCCATACATGATATAGACGTTGGTGTTTCTCCATAGCCATGCCCCATAGGCAAGAGGCTTACCAAAAACATAGCAAGTTAGATCACGGAAGAAGTGGCCTTCTCTTTACGTGCGGAATATTAAATATGCTCGATGCTGGAGAGTCCGGGACTGCTGATCGGATGGTGGGGTGTGATATCTTTTGCGAAGCTTTGCCATCTTGCTAGTTTTTGTGCCTCCAACCAACAGGATGATGATCTTATAAGCCATGAGGTTAGCCTTGATCTCTCTCAGTGAAGGCAGGAAAATCAACGCTGAGTTCACTAACTACCTTAACCTCCATCCCCATCCCGCTCATCTAGGTATCTAGTCAAGAGAGATCCATCGAACTAGCCAAAGCCGTCAAGGTCGAGGAGCCCGCCGTCACCTTTGCACCTCACTTTACTCATGCCCTCCAAATCGTTCACAGCACACTCAATTTCTCGTATAGACTGCAAATAGGGTGGCTCCAGCTCGTCTGGATTGCCAGATTCGTCTGGACTGCATTTCATTATCTGGCACAGGATAATGATCAAATCATCATTCACGAGATCCATGGTAAGTAAAAGATGCAGATCGTGATATGGAACTGATGATTCAGCCTCCAAGAGAAGAAACATAGAATCAAACCAATGCGTCCATTATCTGTGCAAGCCATGCCATGTTCCGCCAAATGAGGAATCTAAAGTATACCCAAAGGATGATTTAGCATCCAGATGCCCCTTCATCTTTGCTCACCATTATCTCAGAAGCATGTATCTCGACTGCTAGACCGATTTATGTCTGATCGCTGAGACTATGACACTTTCTATAGCAAGTTTTTACCTCCCCCGATGAAACTTCATCTCCTTAGGGCGAAACATGTTTTGTTTGGAATCTGGCAATAGATGGCTGTTATGCGTCTGGCAGAGTTATGAAAGGCTAGATCAGTATTAGCAACAGTTCGCAATACAAAATGTGCAGCTAGAAGCAAGTTCAAACTTCATAGTACCCAAGGGCTGATGTAACCGTATAAAATTCTCGAGTCGCGGATAGCCCTCGACACTGGGTCACGCATCCCATATTACCAAAAGAAAGAAACAATCACAAGATGTTTCATCAATCTGTTTAGTCTGTTACATTCAGTTCAATCTGGTACCCTTGCCATTTACAGTCACTTCCTCCAAACTTCCGTCACGTCACACCAACAAGCAACAAGCAACAAACAGGCCCTGCGAGCTAACGCATCCTTTGGCGAGGTCCAATTTTATGCCCACAGAATAACCCATCAGACCTTCTCTCAGACCTGAGAAACCTGCGGGGCAGGCTGTGTAACTCCGGCGCCAGTCGGCTCGTTGACCGGTCTTCCGTAGTCGTTTTCGTGAGAATCGCGGCTTGAGTGCGAGCGAGATTAGCTCAAACTCCCAAAGACAAAATCACCAAGTGCATCTTTAACTTACCCCAAATGTTTCTTAGCCTGATGTTTGAACTCGTTGGCCGTCTCTTTGACTTTGATGTACTTGTGGAAGACGTAGATTCCCTAGTGGCAGTTGCGTCAGTGGCTTTCCGTCGCTCGACGTAAACAATCAGTTGGCAGAAACGGCGAATATGAAGGGTTAGGATTGTTGTGGATGGTGACAATGTCTCTCTTCATAGAGAGCGAAGGGGAAGAGTGTGTAAAAGAATAGAACTCACCAAAATCCCACTAAGCAGATAGGCAAACCAAGCAATGAAGGAGAATGCCAGGACTGTTCTCCAGTGTGAACATCCCGCTCTGCCGACGTTGACGACTCCAGGAGGACCAACATCCCAATATCTGCCCCAGTAGTAGCCCCAGTAGGTACTATGCCACCTAGAGGAGCATGAGTGAGTCCCCGATTTCTACTCATAACACTCCCAGTTAGTACACCCTGTCCTCTGTGTAGAGTAACCTGATCAGTATAGGAGAGGGGCCATACGGTCTGAAGCAGGCAATACGCCACGAGCCACATAATGAACAGCACAAAGTCACATGGGAAGCTCATAAACAGGTTTTTGAAAGGTGGGCAGAGGAGGAATGAGTAGATGATGGAAATGCCAGCAACCACCATTGCGTAGACGAGGCGACCATCCTCATGGACCTGACGGATGGTGAGGAGATAGCTGAACCGCGCAAGGATGCCGATGACAATGGCAGCGCAGGCAATCTGCCCCAGTCGTAGAATAGCCGACAAGACTTTGTGGGTAGTCCCGGTTCGTTCATGTGTCATTTTGGAGGCGTGTCGCGTTAAGCGCGAAGAATGATGAGGTCAAGATGGTATTCGGTCTTGAGATCGATGATCTGGATGGGAATGCCAGGGTTCCCCTGTCTTGCCCAGGAACGCTTCGGAGTTTATATGCCTTGCAAATGGGTGGGCTGCACGTTCAATCTCCCCATGGACCGGACTTGGCGACTGGCTGGTAGCCTTAAACTTCAAGCCCAGCCTACAGCTGAAAGGCTGGTATGCAACCATCAAGAACCCCCAACCAACAATACGCGAGGTTGGAGCGGAGTCTCATGAAAAAGGCTAAACAGATACCACTCATCGATGGGCTTCAGCTAGTCTCCATAGGTCGAGCTTTTCACTCCATCGCACCACAGTTTCGGGCTGAAAGGCCGCCATTATGACACCTACTCGTCCGTATCCTAGTTCTACAGCTTTAGATGGAAATTGCATCAAGTGTAATGAAGCCATGCTGTCCTTGCGTACTCTCTTTCATTTGGGTTCCTCGGAGTAAGCTTCGGGTACCCTGTAAGTAGGTAAAGAAATCACACATGAAATTCCCTGGCGTCACAATGCTCAGGAACGTGCTGTAACAGATGGCCCCTGCCACTTGTGCCAAGATTGCCAAGAAACAGCCGAATGGGGGGCCGGAGACAACTTGACTGTGAAAAGGGTGCCGTGGTCTCAAATCTGTGTGGTGGCCGTGGACATGCCGTGGTCATCTTCCCTGGCCCAGAAAAGCTTCGGACATTTAAACACTGGGCGCCAAAACAACAATTGGCCTATCAATAAGAGGTGGTCTGATGGCTTCAAGCCGAGACTCAGGAAGTTGACCCCTGATCACCCCCTCCTCCAGTCTCGCTGCTGCCAGCATCACCACCTCGCCGTTCTGGAAGTTACCGCACTGCAACAAACCCCGAAATGCGCAATCAACATTGGCTCGGTCACTCATGAAATTGTCAAGTGGCGTTCAGCCGCGGCTTTTGGCAAGTGGTGTCAATACGTCAAGCTTATGGCGTGGCTGTGGTATGGTTTGCGCCATGCTGTCAGATCACGAGGATTCCTTGAGAAGAGAGGGGCATCTCATCCCGTCCGCCAATC
Source organism: Fusarium neocosmosporiellum (assembly GCA_006518225.1). Taxonomy (NCBI): domain Eukaryota; kingdom Fungi; phylum Ascomycota; class Sordariomycetes; order Hypocreales; family Nectriaceae; genus Fusarium; species Fusarium neocosmosporiellum. Next base: position 24,946 of record SSHR01002018.1, read on the forward strand.
GGAGAGACTAGCACGCACGAAGCCCTGTTATTGTTTCTTGGCTGCTCAATTCCACAGCCTCTTCTCGTATTGTTGTACCATTCAGTCCACACAAACAGGTTGGAATCAGAGAAAAGTTGGTCCAGCCCAGCACACCTGGGCCAGAGGGCGTCGGTGACATGAAGCGGGGTCGGAAATTAAGGGTCGAAGTGAACGCAATTCAAGGCGTGCGCAAGGTTCGTCAAAGGGCGTACAGCACTCCGTACATCGCCGGTGATGCCATAGGAGAATGACAGAACCGACTTCCTCTCGAAAGCGTTGATAGATAAACTATATTCCCTATCACTTCTAACATGAATATCTATCTATACATGTAGTCTTGTCTTCATCGGTATTATTTAACCAAACAATTTTCACCGGTGCCGAGTGAACCCACGTCGCATTGATGTCTTCCGACCAACATCAACTGGGCATTGAGCGTAGTTGGAAAAGTTCGCTATGGGGCGTCGACGCATTGGCTACAGCTCTCCGCTTTTTCAAACCGAAAAACGAGGGATTAACCATAATCCTCGACCATCACTTCAATTCCAAGATCTATACGCCTGGATCTGACCTCGTCGGGGAGGTGGTTCTCAATACAGACAAGGCCATTGGGCTTCAGGCTCTAGAGATCCTGCTGGTTGGAAGAGCAGAGACCCGGCGGCATTATCCGGATGTTGTCAATGTAACATCCCACCAATTCTTGAGGTTGCGGATGCCCATCTCAACATCTACATACCCTGAAGATCGTGTCGTTCAGCCATCCAGGGCGTACAACTTCCCCTTCAGCTTCACCATCCCTACGCAACTTACTCTAGATGCCTGTTCTCATCATGTCGAAACAACGAATACACGAAACCACCATTTACGGTTGCCACCAACCTTGGGCGGCTGGGAGAGGGATGACATGGGTCCGGAACTGGCCACTATCACATACTCCATTGAGGCCTGGGTTTCAGGGGAATCCGTGACAGATTCGGATACCTTGCGGCTAGAGGCCTGTCAGGCCGTGAATGTCATCGGCACAACTCTTGAGGATCCGCCTCTGAGTCTCGACCAAGGGGACAGAGCATATACTCTCCAACACTCATGCAAGGTTGGCACGCGCCTTCTCTCCCCTTCTGATGGCAAGATCAAAGCAATCGCCGCGCAACCTAGGGCCATCCGGCTTACAAATGACGGATACAGCGCAGGCCGCTTTGCAGTTCCCGTTAGTTTGACGTTTGAGCCCTCATCCGCGAATCTCATTCCACCTCAGCACTGCTCCATCTCTGCAAAGCTCGAGGCACAGACATTGTACATCTATGAGCCGATGAGGCATCTACCGAGCATGAAAGAGATGGCGATCAATTGCTATCCATACCGGAGGAAAACAGTATCTCTGGACCCTTTGACCGTCCAGGTTCAATGGTCTCAACACCCAAGCACAGACGTTGCGTCTGAGACTGGAGGACATGGGCATTGCCTGGCACCCATATTCCACACCGCAGCCATCGAAATTCCACTTCAATTACCCATACATACCAAAATGTTTCTACCGACCTTTTACAGCTGCCTCATCTCCCGAACCTATACAGTCCATCTAGTCCTAAATATCTCGGGGACTAGACTAAGACTTTCTACACCAATTCAAATCATCATGGAGCCTTCCCAGATCAACACGGTCCATGCTGGGCTTCATGAGAGCCCCCAAAGCCCTGCTGACGCTTCTACGCTATATGCCGGGCGTGAGTCAGTGGGACGGTCATACGTCACGGAGGTTCTGCCAGGCTATTCCGAAGTATAGGACGAAAGAACTAGAGGCTATTAAACCCATGTGGGGTTTGGTGAAATACAGAGTACCTACAAAGGAGGATGGGAGCTTTTTTCAGCGATAGGGTAATCATTGTTGTTACCAACGACGTTTCTAGGATAGCCTGAAGAGGCCATCAGCAACAATAAGGACACATTTAGCAGGGTTATCATTCTTCTGCTGCACGCCCTTCGATCCTCACTGTACATGATACCTAGGGATAGCCAAAGTGTCTTACCAGCTGACCAGAAAACACACACTAAACCTGACGCGAATTAAGCTTAATTGCTGGGCAAATCCTGGCAAGTTAGGCCAAGCTAGACCTACCTACTGGATCAAAGTCTAAATTGTCATTCCATGTTTTGCCTGTGATGCCAAGTCCGCCCTTCCAAAACGTCAAGTCATCAACGCAAAGGCGTCAAGCGTCCGGGGTCTACGGCAAGGCGTAGGGCGTAGGGCGTAGGGTGGGAGAGAGGTCCGATCTCGTCGAGATAGGAGGGGGTTAAAATTCTTAGTTTGGTTGATCGGAAAACAATCCAGAAATAAGCCAATCAAAAACAACGATGTCAAGGCTTAGAGATATGAACGTGTTCATTACTGGGACAAGGGATGGGTCTCGACTCTGCAGTGTGCACCCAAAAACATCCAGCCCAGATGTCATGATAACATTTCGGCATATCACGGTATCTCAAGATCAGATGTTATGTGGCAATAGCTTGTTCATTTGCCACTATGGCTAATGCTTTCATTCTCTAAACACAGCAGTGCCGTCGCCGTGAACAGCAACAAGATTTGGAAGACAATTGTATGCTCTAGGAGAAAGCCAAAGGGCATTGGTGATCTCAGGCTTGCTCTGCCACTATAGGCGAAGCTCTACGGTTTCAACCTCATCAGGATATTTGATCCCTGCCTCGGCTCTTACCTGGTCCATGATTTCCATAATCAGGATGCTTTCATCCAATCCAAGCTGCGTACCCTCCTTGCGGCCCTCCACCAAAGCCCGGCCAGCATCATCGGCCTCCCAGAACAATCCATGCCCTTGACCTTCAGGATTAGGACTAGAGCCGTATCCGTTGTACCATCCACTTCCCTCACCTGGGCCTGGCTGCGGCCATTGCTTATCATCAATTGTTCCGTCCTTCAGAACGAGTCTAGTTCGGGTCGGTCGATAAGCGGGGGGGAACACCTGGATTTCACCGTACTGTCCCTGGATGCGAATGTTGGGCACAGCTGCGCCTTGTTTCTGCGCGATGGCATCATTGGACAAACCCAGCGAGGTTGAGGCTACTGCGTGAGCGATTCCACCCTGCTTCTCAGGCCGGGGGAACTCGAGAAGGATCGTGGTCATTGCGTCAACACCAGTCCGACCGTACTTGGCAACAGCATTCTTGATAGTCGGGGGACGCCTAGAAGATGCTGGCTGAAGGCTGTATAGAGACTGGAATGCCCAAGTCAGACTGTAGATGCCTCCATCGAGTAGAATCCCGCCGGCAAGATCAGGATTGACCATGATGTGGGGATCATCCTCGAAGCCTCCTGCGTACGGCAAGCTGTGCTCAGCCAACACCCTTTCAACGGGTCCAATCTGGCCAGACTCTATGACCTCACGAACGTAGAGGGACAGGGGAAAGTATCGAGTCCAGAGCCCTTCCATCAGGAGCAGGTTCTCTTGTCGGGCCTTTTCAGCCAGCTTCCTAGCTTGCTTCGCATTGACGGTGAATGCTTTCTCGCAGAGCACGTTCTTGCCAGCTGCAAGGCAAAGCATGGCGTTCTGATAGTGGTGAGAGTGAGGAGTGGCAATATAGATAATTTCAACATTGGGGTCCTGAACGAGATCGGCATAGGAGCCGTAGGCCTTGGCGTGAGATGGAGCATCGCAGTGTTGCAAGAACTCTTCTGCTCTGGACACCGAGGTTGAAGATGCGGCTGCGACAAGCTCGTGGCGAATGTCAGAAACGGACCGTGTGCTAGGGTCGACTGAGAGATCTCGACCACTTTGACGTATCAGCGACATGGCCACGAGTCGGGGATTGTGACTGGACTTGCAAGGCCTTGGCAATGCCTCCCGTTGCCAGGATTCCCCAGCGAATTGTCCTTGGCTCAGGCATTTGGAGTCGCCGTAGATAGAGCTTGATACAATTTGGCTTGTTGCAGCTTGTGGAAGCCTAAAGTCAGGGAGTATGTTCTTATACTCGACAGCTACGAGCCAGACCAGGCCGTCCTAATAGCGCAATAGTTAGACCAACTTGGACTACCGGAAAGAACAATAGATGGCGTGACGAGATAAAACAGCTATCTCTATCGATGTGGTTTGAAAGGCGTCAGAGACGAAAGGCGTGATTTTGACATGTGGCGGGGTCTTACAAATATGGTGACATCCAATATTGGGCCGACATCGCTGGGAACCACGGATGAGCCAACTCGGCAAGTTCCGGTTGCTGCCTCTTGCGTTACTCCCCGTCAGACAACAGACCAGGTCCATCTCCTTGTCCGCTACCCACAGGTGATGGCATGGCTTCCTACGGCCCTCCTAATTAGGCTTCAGCCCTTTCCTTCTCAGCTCCCACAAACACGGGTCACTTGCCCAAATGCATTGCACGCCGCTTCTCATTTAATTAATGTATTCACTGTGAAGTAAGAAGTGTTCTAATTGCAGATATCTAGCCCATGTCTGGCCAAAGGATGCTCTCGTCAGTGTCCATTTGCATCCAAAAAGCCTAGCAAAACTGTCAGTATCCCTTGTATACATAAATATTATTCAGGTTACTTACCGAAGAATCAATATCTAGCCAGTCCGTTGTATTCCACTGGCTGAACGGGTGGACATCATTCAATATAGATGTATTACCGATATCGACCTCTTGGTCAACACCACCTGACATTGCATTTAAAGTCAGTGGAGCTTCCGGTAGGTCACATTGGCCGGCATCTGACAGCTCTGCATGCTGTTCTGCAGGATATGTCGTCGGTCGAGCGCTCGAATCGGCTACCACGGTTCGAAATTCCTCTAGTATTACGGCGTATCGACGGCTTGGTGAGTTGGAGGCGGTGGCATTAGCCAGATGGGTATGGCATCTTTCAGCTAGCTCAAGTAACATGGACCTATCATGCTTGGCGTTCGAGTGCCTGATCCGACGTTGCCGGATCTCCCATACATATGTGACAACTAAAGCGCAAAAGGTTACGTAGTGCGTCCACCAGAAGGCGTGGAAGATTGGACCCTCCTGAGATAGTTCATCGACCGTTTCCAGTACTGCCTTTGCAGCCTTGATGCACTCCGTGGCTTGGTTCTCGTGCGTGTTAAACGAGCTGCCGAGGAGGAATAAGCGGTTGGCGTGCAAGATGGCATGTAAATGTGCCAGCCTCAAGACGGTCGCTTGACGGCGGTAGCTGGGAATAAGCATAGACGGGGGTATGGATCCAAGATGTATCGGAAGACTCGCATGCCATTCACGAACACGTTGAATCAGCCGATTCGCAGCCGAAACACGGTCAGCTTCCGAGATGGCACGAAAAGTGTATACCTCTCGAGAGATTGACCCAACGAGTTTGGCGATTCTGGTTATAGTTTGACAGTTAGAGAGCCAAGCCCTACTTGAAGACATGTTGGGGAGAATAGGAAGGAAGTAAAAAGAATGATGACGAACAAGTTATACTAACCTTGCGTGAAATATCAGTGCATCGATATGGCAATCTTTCGGGGTATCAGCCGTATTGATGGGACCGTCCGCCGTCATTGCCTCATCATCAACCGACTCGGGGAGGTCTTGGTTGATGTCCTCGTCGTGGAAGTGCCGCGGCCGGCCGAATATTACCGCAAGATAGTTGTCGAGAATATACGCGGTCCAGAAGGTGCGAATCCCGCATTGCGTGTGGATGTAGTCGTTCCGTGAGCTTCTTCCCCTCTTCCAGTTGCCGCGACGATGAAGACCGAGGGCAGTGACGAGCTGGAGCGCGTTACCAAAGACATACCAGCCCCGGTTGAAGCGCGATGTCGTGAGTAGGTAGAGGACGTGGATAATCTTGGCCTGCGCAGATTCAAGTCTCGGAAACCCTGCTTCGTCGTCTGCGAAACGACTTGACAAGATGTAGAGCTCGTCACTTGCTCTGAGTGCTTGGCTCTCGTCTTCCACCGATAAGAAACCCCTGGATTTCTCCTGATGTAGCCTCGCGATGGCTAGCGCAGCCAAGACAATGGCCGCCTCAGCTCGGCCGATATCACTCCACAGGGCTCGACCTTCGTCATGGTTCCTCTTCAGGATGGCCAACCACCGCTCTGCAGTTGGCCGGTGCAGCATACGGTACGTTGCAATACATACTTCGAAGTATAGTGCAAGCAGCTTGCCACATTCGGCCAGATCTGGAAGAGCGGAAATGCCATTACCGGGAAACTCAGGCAATGGCTTGTCACCTGCGGTCATCAACGATTGGTTGTCGGACACGGGTTGATCCTTTCCTGTTGCGCCATTCTTGTTCTGAGCCGAAAGGCGCTTCAGAGCTCGTTGAATAAAGGTGAGGCCTGATTTCGAGTCAAACACTTGGCCCTGGATCTCAGCTATGGACAACTCTGGAGAAGATCTGGACGGCGCAGTGCTCTCATTAGGCCGACGCAAGAGACCTAGGTCGTCACCAACAGCGGTGGTGGGTCCACGGTCAGAAGGCAACACGTGAAGCCTGGATATATCGTCAACGGATGTGAAAGCACTCGCAGATGAGGCCTTGGGGCGAGTCTCTGCTGGAGGTGGTGTTGGTGGTCGGCCACGGGTGTATTTTGCATCATAGGAGCATTCCCTGCCTTTGGCCACGCACTTTGCGCATGGTAGATCACCTGTGCATCTGGCCTTTCTCGACTTGCAAAAATCGCACGCCCGGCTCACTTTACGGACCTTGCGAGGCCCGGGGCCTTGACGACCGGCTCGTGGAGATTGTCCATCTGTTGCCTTGTTGCGTTTGGATCTGGTAGAGGTGAGCTCAGATGGAGTAGCGACCAGGATAGAGGGAGTCTCAGCATCTGTTTCAATACCTCCCCTGGCCTCGCTAGAGGGAGATAGCATCATATGAGGTGTTTCCTGCATCGGGGATGAAGATGGTGGAAGATTGATGGAGAGGCGGAAAAGGTGACGGAAAAGCTACGGGTGGATATAAGGGGAAGCGGATAAATGACGACGCTCTCACGTGTTCTCTTATCCGTGCGCAACCGGAGGGCATTTCTGTTACCCTAGACACGTTCGATGCGATTAGAAATTCGCATCATTTCACGTGATTAATCTATGTATAATTCCTTCTTCATCATGAGCGACCTCATCTCTTGCTGATGTGAAGCAGGTGTGGCGAGATTCTTTGCTTGAAGCTTATTCAGAGAGAATCTCCGTGAAAGAAACATAAGTTCTGGATTGCGGGACGTTGAAACTGAGAATGTGGGACGGTTCCGCAATTAGTCAGCATAGACATCTAAAAGTGGTGACGTCGGGTGTTGATGGAAACATTCAAGCGCAAAAAACATAAAGAGGAGCTTTAGCTGAGTTGAAAATGAACCGTACATTCCCAAGTTAATAAAGCTTGAAGGCGCAAGTATTTTTGATCGAATCAAGCAGCAGGACATCAGAGCTCTACCGCTTCTGGCTTGTGGAGATGGTTAAAAAAGCGAGGAAGGTGCTGATAAGAAGTACTTGGCGATAGGTGATAAACATTATTTCTGCCAAGTACTTGCTAGCAGCTCCAAACAAACGCGTCGCTCTGCCTTCATTGGCCTTATGCACAGCAATGTTCAGTGCATAAAGGTGCATATCTGGCAGAGGTCACATCCTGTAACCTTCAAGTTTGCAAAGCCTTCCAACCTGGTGGACTTGAGATCACCTACCGTGACACAGTGAAAGGAAGACCACTCGTTGCCGAGATCCAACGTTACACCCGTGATTGAACATTGATGCAAGGATAATGAACCATCTTCCTTTTGATGTGTGTAATGTTGACTTGACTTCTATTACCAGAGCTCCACCTAAAAATAAATGCCACTTCTACTGCTTAACTGAAGGCTGTGTCATTACAAAGTCGGCTGTGGTTCTTACCGAGCCTGACTGCCAAGAGTTGAATTAAAGCCTCTACATGTAGATGCTGAGGTGAGCTGTCACCCATAAATAGGCTCTGTGTGTGATTAACCCACCCCACTCGAGGCTCCTTCGCACTGCCACAACAGCAAACAGGGATCAGATGCCGCTACGTGATTCGCCGAGCCATGTCCAAGCCCAGCTCTGAGCCAAAAGTCATCAAGGCTGAGGGCTTGGCTGGCAGGCAAGAGGATCGCAAACCCGTAAACCCGGGACAGCCTCGGCGGAGCCTCAGTGAGATGGCATTGGGACATTTTGAACTAATCCAGATAGCCTGGGGAAATGAAATACAGATATAAAGTATCGAAATCCGCTCTCGATATTGAGTCTTTTCCACACCATCACCCACCATCACCATCCAACAACCAACATCACCAACAATCAAGTTCACAGTGACCAACTTGCTCTCACCATCATTTAACTCCTTAATTATAAACCCCCGTTTCTTGACCAACTCCCCCAAAACAACCTCAAAATGCCTCTCATCAACAATATCTTTACCTCATTGGCCTGCCTCATGGCAGTGACAAACGCCATGCCTGCAAGTATCGCTGCTCGGCAACCTTCGACAGAGTGCGCCACTGGCACATCTTTTTTCCACTGCGGCGAACACAAGGGCTGCTTCGCTAAGGATCCTTGCGTCACGCCAACTCCCTCGACACCCTCAACCCCCAACAAGCCAGAAGGTGAATGTCCTTCTGGCTCGGGACAGACGGTCCTAACGCCTTCGGCCATCTACAACATTTTCCCAAAGCACCCCCACGTCGCCCAGGATGCGGTTTCGGGTGTCCGCCTGGAATCCTACGACGGAGCCTCCCAAGTTGAGCAAGTCGTTGTCTTTAGTGGAATTCCCGCCGAGGCCAAGACTTGCAGCTTCGGCTGGAAGCAGGGAGAGAAGCTCGACAGAATCTTCATTGTCAGGGGCAGCGATGGTGTGTCCGATGTGAGGCAGCTGTCAGGCTTCCCCGAGGACAAGGATGTTACTTATAACTCCATCAAGCCCTTTGATGACGCCAAGAGGGACGTCGGAGGCATTGATTTTGCCAACTGGGACGATCTTGACCCCGCCACCCATGACGCCGGCAGCGTTGATTGCGCCGAGACCCTCTACTTCAAGGTTTCCCTTAGGAACGGAGACAGCGGCACCAAGGTTTACCTCGGCCAAGACGAGAACAACGGCTTTGACATTTCATACTCTTGCTAGAGGAGAGATGATGCGGGGAGGGTATGCATTAGATATGGGCTTATGACCTGGGATTTGCGGTGGCGACTTGGAATTTACCGGATTCTCTTCTTTTAGTACATTTTTAAATCAGGGATAATACTTTTTAGACTAGAGTTACAATACAGGCAACGCAGTTTAGAGCTGGTGTTCCTAGGCATAAGAGGAGTGAATACGCTTTGAGTAGACCGCCCCTTGAGAAACCTTCCGATCTAGGAGCGTCATTCGGAAGTTTGCGTCTCCTCATATTTCGAAAGCTTCCGAACCCTCCGAACTCATCGAATCATCGGGATTAATTGTCCATATAAGTTTGAGCACAGTGGTTCTCAATTTGTGAGTCTGTTGTCCTCAGATTACCAGAAAGTTCCTACACTCACAGGGCCTTGAGTCCCCCGGCGATGACTACTACACCCAATTCCACAGACCCCATGGGTTCAAAACCTAGTCAAATAAACACCACCTCGCCTTCCATTCCCCCCTCCATGAGGGCATGGCGATTCCACACAGCTGTTGGGGGAGCTGAGAAGCACATGAAACTCGAAGACTTGACTCTTCCCAACTCTTTTCACTCAATCCCGCCACACTCATCTCTCATCAAAGGCGACATTGTCAGCCTTAACCCCGTCGACATCAAGTTTGCCGAAACTCCCTTGGTTGGTCCATACCTTCACCCGATGCCTGCCATTCCAGGCCTTGACGGCGTCGGCCATGTCGTCAGAACGACAGGCAGCACTCTACTCGTGGGCCAGCTCGTCATGTTCCGCCTCCTCGAGAAAAAGCCCGAAGGCGCTTTGGCTGAGTATGTGCTTGTTCCGAGTGAGGGTTGTGTACCAGTTCCAGATGGCGTATCACCAGTCCAAGCTGCAACCGTGGGCACTTGTGGCGTGACGGCATGCCAGGCCATTGCTCCCTTTGTCTCAAAGTACAACTCGCTCAAGCGGGAGGGAGACAAGCCTTTCAAAGTTTTCATCAACGGTGGCTCAGGAGGCACGGGAACATTCCAGATTCAAATCGCCAAGGTACTCGGCTGTTACGTTGTCACATCCTGTTCAACCCTCAACGTCGACCTTTGCAAATCTCTCGGTGCGGATGAGGTCATTGACTATCGCCTGGGCCCCGTGGAGGATTCACTTCGAGAAATGGTGCAAAGTGGATCGGGCTCACCGTTCGACCTCGTTGTCGACAACGTTGATCTACCGTTGCGGTTGTACAAAGCAGCAACCCACTACATGAAGCCAGAAGGAACATACGTCCAGGTAGGTGGCGATGTTAGCTGGCAAGGCATAAAAGAATTGTTTTGCATCAAACTATTACCAACATCCCTGGGCGGAGGATCGAGAAAGTGGGAGTTCTTGGCCATGAAAACCAGCCGTGAGGATGCTGAGCGTGTGCTTGGCTGGATGCAAGAAGGAAAGATAAGAATACCTGTGGAGGAAGATTTTGGCTTCCATGAAGTACCAAATGCATATAGGAGACTCAAGGCTGGAAGGACCAGAGGAAAGATCATTGTTCGCGTTTCGAATGGCGAATGAGCAGGTGTTGTTGTCTGACTATTTGTCACATGGAACAATCCGTATCCTTCTTATCACACCCAGTGGGAACTGCAGTATATGTGTGAAAACTCTTTATATAACGCTCTTCTAGTCTTTAGGTCTCTATGCTTTCATGATAGTCTATCGCGCTGTCTCGATCGGACAAAACCCGTCCGTCGTCTATACCATTGCTTTACCTTGCAGCCGCGCCCAAAGCCTCCAGGGCCCAAGCTCTCCTCGCGTCGATATACTCCTGAGAAAAGGGATAGTCGTTATATCCAATCTCAGAGCCCTTGATATAAAATGATTGTCTGTGATACTTGCTCAAGCTGATGCCGTTCTTGACTCGCCAAACCAGGTCAGGGTTTGCCAAGAAGGGTCGGCCAAAGGCCACGATGACGTCCCACTTCTTGTAGTGTCCGTCCACAGCGTCCGCAGCTGAAGTCGGAGAGTAGTTGCCCGCAACAATGACAGGCGAAAGGTTATCCCAGATGTTGAGGATAAAGTCGAGGGTCTGGTTCTCCACAGAATCATCTGCGATGGGAGCCAGAAGCTTCGCAGGGTCTCCGCGGGCTTCAACCAAGGACAGATAGGCCAGGGGGCCAATCTTCTTCAGCTCGGTGACGATGTAGCTGTACTGAGCCACGATGTCGGAAGATTCTGCTCCCAGGAACGAAGCATAAGGTGAAAGTCGAACGGCCACGCGCTCAGCACCAATTTCCGCCACAACAGCCTTGACGACCTCGAGGAGCAGTCGGGCGCGGTTCTCGATAGAGCCTCCCCACTTGTCGGTACGCTGATTCACCGAGTCTGAGGTGAACTGGTCTAGCAGATAGCCATGAGCACCATGTATCTCAACGCCATCGCCGCCAGCAGCGATAACCCGCTTCGAAGTTGCGACAAAGTCTTGAATAAGGACATGGATCTCCTCCTCCGTCATCGCTTCAGGGACTGCAGCATCCGGCGTCATCGGCACTGCGCTCGAAGATCGATACTTGAAGCCTCGCTCCTTTTGATAGTCTGGGCTAGAAGCTCGGCCCTGAGACCAGATCTGTTGGAACCAAACACCCTCGTTGGCATGAACACCAGCGATAACCTTCTTCCAAGCAGCAACCTGCTCATCGGTGACGAAAGATGGGCCCTGTCGTTCACCAGTGTCCTGCACAGAGATTCCTGTAGCCTCTGAGATGATCAAGGTGCCCGGGGTAGAAGCTCGCTCGGAATAATATCGCTCCACAAAGGGCTTGGCGACATGGCTGTGGTCGTTACGGTAGCGAGTTAGAGGGGCCAGTGCAATGCGGTGTTCAAGCTGGGCGTGGCCAAGTCGGAGAGGCTTGAAGAGCCTGCTTCCGGCAGGTGGTGCTGTCACTGACATGATGGAAGTGGAGGGGTGTGAAAAAGAGGACAGGAAAGGTGAAGTGATTGTTTGCCTAGGAGTTCGCTGAGTTTAGGCTCGTAGACTATAGAAAGCCACAACAGACTGTGTGTGATGGTGTTGTATGTCACTCAGGAAGTCGGGTTGTTGACCATTTATACTAGCTCAGACGAGGCTGCATTATCGACTAACTAAGGCGTGCATGGGCCATTGCAAAAAAACATTCGAGAAACGCTTAGAAATAAACAATATGGAGACATTAGTAACCAAGCTTGAATGTTCGGCATCTCAAGCTTGTTCTTCCGTGAACTCCGAGACTCCGACTTGGCGATCCTTGACTGTCCCCACGAGAGCCAAGAAATCAGCCAATTGGAGAAGCACCTCGGCGTTACCGCTCAAATAACCAATAGGAATAACTCCTGCATTGAAGCCGCCGCTGATTCAGCCCGTCACGTCATCAGGTTGAGAAGCTTCACCGGCATCAAGGGCGGCAGTTATCGGAAATCATTTCTACTTGGGCAAATAATCTCAGCTTGATCCCAGTTCTTGGAAACCTTGTTGCACTCATTGCACGTTGGATAAAGTGGCTTCCCCCACGTTGAGAGAAATGCCTGGCCAAAGCACATCCATGCCCGCCCAAAAATCCACTCCAAGGGCCATGTCGAAAAGATCCACGTCTGTCGTGTTATTGGGATTGATGTCGCTGTCTCTGGCCACAACATGTGAAGAGGGAATAGCACCCACCAACCCATGGTTGTCGGTTGTAGAGTTACCCATATCGACTTCAGAGCTCTGGGGAACAACCAGACCATCCATGACAGAGTCGAGATTGGAGGATAATGTGCGTACGATGATAGCTGCTTTTGCCGCAGCCTCAAAGCCAGTTCCGAATGTCTCTAGGGCAGATACTGCAAGCTTGATTGCGCTCCGAGCAGCTGGAGTCAGTGCATGTTGCGGATAGGCCACAACGAACCCGACAAGTGTCATGGCTACATTCCACTGCCACTGGAAAACCTGATGACACCCATGAAGAAGCGATGTAGAAGACAGAATTTGATGGGTCATGTTGCAAAGCTCTATGGCATGGGACGCGCTTCTCCCAGCCATCTCATAGCCCTGGCCGCCAGGTACTTGATGAGAAACGAATGAGATGAAGGGGCGGTTGAGATTTGCACAAATGTGACAGTACTCCAATTCTAGAAGCAGCCGCTGCCGTTGGAGCCACATGGGTGCATACTGCTCAATGTCCAAGACAGATCCGTCCATCGAGAAGGCATTGCCTTGATCTTTGCGACGAGTTTTGAGTGCGCTGGGGACCTCCTTGATCCAGTCGTCAAGGTCCTTTGTGCGTGGGCAAATGGCCTTTGCTAAATCCTCCAATCGGTCTGGATATTCGTAAACTGTCTTTCCATCCACTAGACCCAGGTCATGGCCATATGTAGCGTTGTGAATATTTCTGGCGGCTCTGTACAGCTTAACTCGATGCAAGTTGAAGCTTAACCAAGTCGTATCGTTCGCAATAGGAGCAAAGGTTGAGCCCGAGAGTATAGCAGCATCGATGGTATCGCTTGGCAGTTCGGGCATGACGTGGGAATCTTGGACGAGAAACGGACGACCCATCTTCATGCCCACCATGGTATCCAGCTCAAACACTGACCACCATAAACGTCTCCTCATCTGGCGTTCAGTCTCTGGCGTGTTCGGTGGAGGGTCAAGGTGAAGGCCAAGCATGTACGCTGTGCGCACAGCCAGGCCACTGATGCTGTCGGCCATGTTGTGGAATGATCCGCCACATACATATGCAGCGCAGAGCAGTTGACATTGGAGAGTCGATATTGACGGGCTTTGGACCTCGCAAGCGAGAAGGGCTTGGGCACGTCGATAGTACCATCGACCAGCCATTGTGGCATCATTGTCTTGGGCAATGTTTCCTTGTTCACCACGGGGCAGTTTGGAAGTACCGTATTGCATGCACATAGCAATGACTATGTCCACGAGGGCAGAAGGTCTCCTCGAGTTCCCGGGTGGTACGTTGACGTAGAGTGACTGGTAGTGGCTGTTGAAGTATGACTCGTTCAATACGGAGTATAGGGAGGTGTGATAGCTTTGCCAGAAGAGGCTGATGAAGTAGCCCTCCTGAATAGAGGTAAGATATACAGCTGAGTTGTTAATCTCCGCAAGAGGCGCTAGGAGACGCGAGGAATCGTCTGGTGGATTGGGTTGGCCAAGTGACTCGAGGTTACTCGCAAGATGAACCAGCATGTTATCGGCTTGAGCATTCAGGAATGTGCCGAGGCGATGAGTAAAGTAATAAAGAGAAGAAGGCCCAAACCATGCCCCTTGAGGCGAACGTGCTGGTCGAATATGGATGCCATCCCAGTACTTGGTCTTTGCCGTTGGCTGAATCTCAGTGCTTTGGGATGGCGTCGTGAATGGCGGCGGTGCTTCTTCTCGCTGACCTTCAGGGATTGAGACTCTTGTAATACGTTCTCGCTGTAGTTGATTTTCCAACTCTTTTACTTTCGCTTTCAACCTTTCGATCTCATTGATTGCCTGAGGAAGTGATGACGGCTTGTTGGTGCTTGTGTTGCTGCAAGGTCTACCACGCGTTCGACAGTTGAGACAGGGCGAGCTGTCGTCGCATTTGATGCGCTGAATACGGCATGAATCGCAAGCTCTGCTGACTTGTTTTCGTTTCCGCCTTAATCCGAAGCCTTCAGGAGTCTCTGGTGTTGGAAGGGCTGAGTGGCTGTGGTTGGTGCCAGTCCCTGGTGTTGCCATTGCCGCCTCACATGAGCTGGAAGCACTTTGGAGTGAGTTGGGGTAATCCAATAATAATCAATGCGTACTAATGAAATGAACTTGGAGATGCTGCTGTAGACTAGGTAGGTAGGTATTAGTAGGACGGAGAATAGGTGGTGAGCTAATGGAAAACCTTGGTTGAAATTAGTAATCGAATTGGCTTCATTGATGACTTGGCACGTGACTCTGGAGGTTGAGCCATCTTGGGGCTAATAATAATATGCATTGTCGGGAATTTTCAGCGGAGTATCAAGGCCAACCCCTTTTCTAGGAGCTTGCCATTGTTCCTCAGTTCGTGGGAACAGGTCAAGCGGGTTTCGTTTCTGTGGCTTTGGTCGAGAAGGGTCCTCGAACACGATTGTTCCAAACGCCTGCCTAGAGTCGCAGCTGTTCTTCGTTTTCGAGCATGATTTGCATATCGGTGGCGCTAAGCACCTAAAAGGAGCCTTGGTGTTCGGTATGGATTGCTGGAGCACAGGATAAAAGCTACAGTTGATGCGTGCCTGGGCTGCGGGTTTTCGCAGCAATAAGCGCAGGTTTTGTACGAGATACAGATAGGCATAAATCTGGCCAGACAATTTTCGATCACGAGATTGTGACCTGCCTAAAATGGAATTTTTATCCCATCAGATCCGGAATAGCTAAGCGGAGAAGATTAGGGATAAGAGTGGAATAACAGCCTTGACAGGAGAGACGGGCTGTTTTCTTATCGGCTTACGTCGGTTCGCTGATCATCATCATACTGGGTGTTAGCAAGATCCAAGTCTTCCCATTGATTGATATCTCAGTCGGGGGTGGGAATACTTGAGGCAGTGGAATCCCTGACTAGAAACGGTTCGACAACGCCGTTGCCTCCCTCTACACTTTCCTGACTCCCTCTTTCAGACGTCAACTACATGGCTCGTGGCGTCTACGACACGGAAGCAAAGACGAGTCGCAAGGCATCGAGGTACATACTGCGGCTAGACGGTCAAAGGCGAGAGAATATTACCTAGGCCATAGACTGCTCGTAGAGGCAGCGCAAAGATTGCCAAAGCTAGGTATATACGTGTCATTTCACGCAGAATATCTGTCCTCCTGGTTCGAGGGGTACGAATTCTGACGGTCAATTGCGTATAAACAGTTCCCTTATCAACGACGCTTCGCATAATAGGACAATGAGATAGATACAAAGCTCAAAATCTGCTCTGCAAACATTCTACAGCTTGGCCAATACGCCGTTCGAGCTGAGATATGCCACATGTCCGCTAGTGATATCCTTGATTGTACGGCATCTAGGGCATCTTTGTCAGCTGCGGCTTTGGGGTTGAGGAAGCTTTGGTTGTTTGGACGACTCACCCAGCAAGCGCCATGGCAATCTTGAACTCTTGCATGAGGATCTTGAGGGCCAGCTCAATGCCTTCCTGGCCATTGTACTAGAGCACGGGCATCAGCAACAGTGTTTGGGGGGACACCAAGGTTTCGGCATGATCTTACAGCGAGGCCCCAGATGGGAATTCTGCCAACAAAGACATGAGAGGCCCCCAGAGCAAGAGCCTTGAAGATATCGGTGCCACGGCGGATGCCACCATCCACAGTGATGGGAATCTTGCCGTTAGCCGCGACGGCGCATTCACGAAGCACGTCAAGCGTGGCGGGAACGCCGTCCAGCTGCCGGCCGCCATGGTTAGAAATAACAATGCCATCTAGGCCATGCCTGATAGCCAAGACCACATCATCAGCCGATGCGACGCCTTTTATCCAGATCTCCATCTTGGTGTGCTTTCGCAGCCAAGGGATAGTAGAGTTCCAGTCGATGGAGGGATCATAGTCGTGCTTGCTGGGTGCTCCGGGGTTATCCTCCCGGCCGCCCAGCTCGTCCCTGCCATTAGACAGCAGGTTAGGCCATTCGAGTCCATCAGGGAGGGTAAAGTTGTTGCGATACTCGTTCAGGCGGCGACCCAGGCAGGGGGTATCAACTGAGAGGAAGATGGCTTTGTAGCCAGCAGCTGCAAGAAGACACAAAGTCAACATCAACATGACCCAACAAGACGAACATCAGGTTTCTTTGGGGAAGAATTGGACCTACCCTCAGCTCGCTCCAGAATCTGCACCATCGTCTGCCGGTCTCGCAGCATGCACAGTTGCATAACATAGGAATTTCCTACTCCCTGGGCAGCGACATTCTCCAGCGATTCGGTCGCATAAGAGGATAGACACATGCAGAGTCTATAGGTAGCCGCAGCTCGTGACGTAGCGAGCTCTCCCTCGGGATGAGCCAGGCGATGCATAGCCGAAGGGGCGAAGCCCAGAGGCAGAGCTGTTTTGCAACCAAAGATCTCACCAGAGATGTCGATGTTGTCAACGTTAGACAGGATCCGAGGGCGAATCTTGTATCGGTTATATGCTTCCTCGTTGTCCTTGAGAGTTATCAAATCCATTGCACCCTCATTGTAGTAGTCTGCCTTCGGCGTGAGTGAAAGCTCGGTGGTCGTGCGTTACGGTGCGATGGAACATACCGCGGTAGATCTTGGGAAGCTTGGCAGACCCAAGCTGCTGGAGGTCTGCGATGGTATGGACCTTGGGGTCCCAGGTCTGGCCACGGTTCGCCATTTGTGGTAGGGTCAAGAGGAGGAAAGGAAGCAAGGACGTTGATGGTTGATGCCATGGGGTCAGGGCTATGGGATCAAGGCATAATTCAAATACTCAATGCGAGCGGCTTAGCCCGGGATGCTGTTTGTGGCTCAGTCTCGTGTTCACTTGTCCATCCCTCGGGTCAAAAGAGCCCCTAACTAATCTAAGCGAGATGTCTTGTGGATAGGAGAGATCATGGCGCCGCACGCTAGCCATCGTGGTGATTGCTCCCCAGATAGCCATAGCCTTCCATAATGCGGGGATAGCCTTCCTAGCTTGGAGAGGACGAGGCGGATGAGGGAGCGCGACGGTGGGGGTCTGGCGCGAATCACGAGGCAACAGGTGGGTGAGATGGGATACACAACTGAGTCAACACTGGGGATAGTTGCAAGCCCCCACGCCAACGTTAGATGGTGTAGGATAAGCGGAAAAGACTCCTGCATGATTCGGCTCCGGATGCGGGGAGAATGATATGGTCTGTACCGGGAAATCATCCCCGCCAGTCGCCGTCTGCTCCAATCAAGTTTGCTTTCTTCCTTTTTTTCTTTCTCTTTTTGTGTTTTTATTCTGTTATCAAGCTCTGCCGAGGTTTACAGTCGTTGCAAAGGTATTGAGGGTGCACAGGATCATGTGCCAATGACAATCATGGCCATCAAGTCTCACAATCTTGGGGGGTTATTACTAGAACCGCCAAAAGATGTTCTGCTAATTACTTCTAGCCCATATCGACATGAGACGCTCTGTTGAGAGGCTTGAGCCACAATAGAAACTCCTGCTATCAGTTATTGATACACAGACCAGCGCCCTCTTTCGGAGGTCCGGTCGAACAGCCTCTGATGCAGCAATGAATGCCGCCCAGGCAAGGCTCGGGGTGAAATCGTCATCATCCACCAGCTTTTCGATGCAGGGCTCCAAATACTCTATTGCCTCTTGGACGACATTCTGGATTATCATGGCACTTACATCGTATACTCGACGGTAAAAGTAAATGGCAACGGCACGGTGCATTGCGAGCACCATCGACTGGGTGTCTGGGTGATGGATGAGCTCCTCCTGGTCATTGAGGACCTGTACTCTTGCATCGCCCGAGCTGATTGTCAGCTCGGAATTAAGGCACCAGGACCAGATTCTCTCCTCCAGAGTCTTGATGTGACATTTCAGGTCGTTGGATACCTTCGCGTTACAACGAGCATGAGACTCGAGATTCGCTTTTTCGTTGGCGAGGGAGACGGTCTGGGCTAGTAGGGTCATGAGCGACTCTGGAATCCCGTGTATCGTTGAATGCAACGTTTGTCTCCAAAGACCCTGGATTTCGAGATGAATATCGGCATAGCCAAGTTTCGCAGTCTTCTCGACTGTTGGGTCGAGGCCCAGATTCAGAGACTCCTCGCTAACCCGAAACGTCCGAGAGCAGAGCGCCGCGGAATGCTGGGCTTCAAGACTGGAGAAGCCACCGAAATCGGATATGCTCTCTGCTATCACCCGCAGGTATGTGTAAAGGTGGTGGAGGATGCGGATGCTCTGAGGCTTTTGATCCGGAAGCCCCCGGTCACGAATGAGGCGCTCGGCATCCAGCAAGAAATTCTGGGATATATGACCCCCGTGGCAGGGCTGTAGCATTGGTTAGCAAGGTTCTCTCCAAGCCAAGGTCGAAAATGAGAGCTCACAGGTATCACCACCATGGCAAGCAGAGCCCTCAGCAGTTCCTCATACGGTTCGTCGGAACAGCCAGCCGGTTCCAACTCCAAGATACTCTGCAGATGGCACCGGGCCATCTCGGTGTGCCTTATCCCCAGAGCGCGCCAGTATCTCGAAGTTTTCGGATCTGAATCCGACTTGTGGATCTGGAAAGCACTGCGGGCGAGTAGCGCGCAGAGAACCGCCACTCGACTATGTGACGCCGTCCCCATGAGCGAGAGCTCTGCGAAAGTTTGGAAGGCACACGGCGAGAAGACGATTTGCCAAGGCGACTGTCTTCTAGCCCCTATCACGGTTGCTGAAGACTCAATATGCTCTTTGTAGTGGCGAAGCAACAAAGCAGCTTGTTCCGGAAGGGTTGCATCATGAGAGGTACTAGTCGGGAGTTCGCGGAGGAGGGCGTTTTGCGATGCTAATACTATCTGTCCTTCTGGTGAAGCATCGACGGTGCCTTGGACGCCCGGAGCATCCTCTGCGGTATCATCGGGGTCGGTGGTTGGGTCTAGACTGGGCATGACCGATGTGTCGGGTTGAGCTGCTGCGAACAGATCTGAAGTTGGGTCTGGAAGTACCAATGTTGGGTCAGTCCCTAAGTAACCTTGTGAGATGAGTTCTAGAGTGGAATCTAAGGAGCCGCCGAATACATCGAAATCGACCTGGCTCAGCTGCTGGAGCCATTCTTGTGGTTCAAGGTCTTGGTAGTCTTGGTAGTAGTCGTTGGGTGCTTCGCTCTCAGCCTCTTTCTCATCCGGATTGGAGCTCGGCGCTTCCCTCTCCCTCTCTCTCTCTTCCGGATTAGCACTGAGACTGTCGCTTCTTGGGGATTCTGAAAGCGACCGTGTTGTGGTGACAGGAGGTGCTGCTTCATCCCCGCAGACCTGAAATGCGCCGAATGGTCCCTTGAAAAGGCTGAATTCCTGTCGGACGCCAACTCCTTTGGATGCGACGTCGAGGTCAAGCAAGATGTCGTCATCCAGCCGAGAGCCTACACTCTCTAATAGGCATTCGCACATGGATTGACGTTCAATATCTGGGAGACGCATGAACGGGTAAACAGGTGAACGGGGAAAGGAGAAAGCTTACCCGAGAAGAGTGGATAGCGGAGCCTGGAAGCATCGTTGCCTTGGTTCCCCTGTTCAGCAGCAGTGTCATCATCGGTGGACCAGAGTAAGCGAGGTGCGTATCCACCGCAGTCGAGACCGAACTGCTGGCAGACCTTACACGCTGGCCGCTGAAGCTCGTTAGCATGGTGGTGTTGATAGTATTGGTGCTCAGTGGGTGACCAACAGCCTCATCACACTTGATACGGCGAAGCCGGCAGGTTCGACAGCCGGTAAAGGTGCGGGTGCGTCCAGCTTTGGATCGGGAAGCTTTCGGCATGACGAGCGAGAAAGGGGTTTGATGGATGGATGGATGTGCGTGCGAAAGCTAGGCCTGGCTTGGTGGTATGAGAAACTGGGGCTGCCAATTTAGCAGGACCGGGTTTCAAACGTGGTAGGTTATTAAATAAAAGGCATCTCTCCCCGGATTGAGGAGATAAGAGAAGAGGGAGGGGGGACAAGAGCAGAGGGGGGATAAGAGCGGGGAAATTCAAAAACAATCCTGTAGATTGTCTGGGGCTGGCTGGGGCTAGCTCGGCATCCTAGGATTGGATCAAGAGCTCGTAGTTGGAGGGCGCATAAATCACCTCTTGAGGGGGCTTAACGTACCAGGTACATGATTAACGTGCCGTTCGTTTAGATAAGGCCCTGGTTTGTCTGCCAATGTAAACTTAGCACGGTCAGATTAACTCTTGGGCATCACACCATCATCACCCAACCAGTCTGGTCAGTGAGTCGTTCTGGGGTCATGGTGGTGTAGATTTGGTAGTTCCTTTCCTTGCACGATACGGTTACCAAGAATTTCTTACTTTTGATTCTGTTGTGGTGACGGATTAACCCTTGCGTGGTAAAACAAGGTTGATTCGAGAGTGTATAATTGCAAGAACTAGTCTGGCCTAGATTGACCTTAGGTAGCTGAGCCCATGGCATGAGTGGAGAATATTGAGCATGAACTGGCCCCAGACTACACTAGCATATACGTATGCGCAGTAAATTCGTGCAGTCATGACAGATTGGCACCAAGACGCTCCAGCAATGGACTTAGGCATTGCTCCGTCCCTTGTTCCTGCGCAGTCCAACCATCTGGAGCATTTCAGTCCAGAGGCCCACCGGCGGCGTCGTGAGTGAAGACTCGTATTCATCAACGCCAGGTCGTTCCCAGACAAGGACTATCTCGTTCGGCCTGAGCCAACGTGTCTTCTTGATCAACTTCCATGCGATAAAGAGGCTGGGTGACACGATCTGCATGGTATAATTGGCAAAGAAGCTGGAGACATCCCAGGGCTCGAAGCTAGCATAACCGTAGCACATCAGGATAAGTACCTGGGTGATCAGGGCGAACCAGGCGCCGTATGGCTGGAAGCGGCCGTAGTATGGGCGCATCGAGCGGTCAACGTTATGGGCTTTGCATGCGTAGTAATAATTCAAGAAGGTGAGATCGATGCCGATGTAGTTGATAAGGCCGGCACCCGTGATGAGACTGATCATCCAGTTCAAGACTGTAGCTGTGCCGCTGCTGACCTGCGAGAAGGCCGGGAACGGGAAACACATGACCACACAGAAGGCGTAGATGGGAACGCCGTTCTTGTTGACACGCGTCAGGAGGCGAGGTGCTCGCCCTTCAAGAGCAAGGCTGTAGAGCACACGGGTTGAGATATAGGTGTAGGTGTTGCCAGCCGAGAAGATGGAGGTGAGGAGCAGTGCGTTGACAATATGGGGCAAGACGCCAATGCCGAGGCTCTCCATAGCCATCACATAAGGCGAGGCGGCGGCCGTGCTACTATCGCCAGAACCAAAGTAGATGTTGACAAGAGTGGGATGGTCGTATCGGCGATGGCTCCAACGATGAAAAAGATACAGAACCGCCAATAAACCGTGATAAAGGCATTCTTGATGTAGATCGTTGTCAGATGAGCTTCAGTTTCGATCAAGCCAATTTGGAGGTGATCAAAGTGTAGAGTTAGCACAACGTGGTTTAGTTAACTGACGTTTTTATATTTATGAAAGGGTTAAACTATTCTTGGTGGGCAGCTCTTGTCTCATTCACTGGACAGTCTTGACCCCAGCAGCGTTCAGCAACTTGGCCAACTCGGCGCGGTGCTCGGCGGCCAAGGGCTTGAAAGGCGCGCGCACACCACCGGTCTTCCATCCTCGCAGCTCCATGCCCGTCTTGATGGCCGACGAATAGTTGTGAGCCTCGAACCACTTGCAGATAGGCCAGATCTTGTCCCAAACCTCGCGGCCCTTCTTCAGGTCGGCCTTGACGCCAAGGGCGTCCCAGAGCTCGATGGAAAGCTCGGGGATAACATTGGTGGCGCCCCAGACGGAGCCCTTGGCACCGGCCGCAAGACCATAGAAGGTCAGAGTATCCCAACCGTAAAAGGCAGTGATGCTCTTCTGACCCAGGAGGAGCTCGGTAAGAGCAGGGGCGTTGCCAGAAGTATCCTTGAGGTACTTGACACCAACCTCGGAGAGCCCTGCGAGCTGCTCGGTGTCATAGTTGGAGCCAGTCAGGGAGGGAATGTTATAGTAGAGGAGGGGAAGGCCGCTGGCATCGTGGATGGCCTTGAAGTAGCCCTTCAGCTCGTCCACGTTGGGAGCCTCGTAGAACGGGGGAAGGACCATCAGTGCCGATGCGCCGGCCTGGGCGTGGTGCTTGGCCAGATCGATGCCCTCGGCGGTCGACAGGGCGCCAATGCCGGCGACGACGGGGATACGGCCGGCCGCAGCCTTGACAACCGCCTCGACCAAGGCCTTGCGCTCGGGGATGGATAGAGTGGTAAACTCTCCAGTGCTGCCGCCTGGGACGATTCCATGGATGCCAGCGTTGATGAGTCGGTTGACGTGGATGTTGATTTCATTGAAGTCGATGGAGCCGTCAGCGGCGAAGGGGGTGATGAGGGCGACGAGGATTCCCTTGAGTTCGAAAGAAGCCATCTTGATTCTTGTCTTTTTTTTTTTTCGGTGTTGAGGAAGAAAAGGAAGAGGATGGTGATTGAGTCGAGGAGATACTGTTCGTGTTGGTGAAGGAAGATGTTTGGGAGTTGCAATGCAGGAACCGAGCTTTATATCAATTTGCAACCCATAGCTATGCGTTCGAGGTGTCGTATTGACTATCTGATTGGGGTAGCGGGTATGTCAGCAGCCACTGGCTGGCCCTTGGCCTTCCTCCGCTCTTGGACTTTGAAAACGGCAGGTTTTCACCCTGGCTTACCAATGTAGGGCCTATCGATATGTTTGCATGGTCCCCTCTGGCAAGTTGCCAAATGGCAGCCACAGGCTATCACAGGAGGCTGTTTCGCTTAGGGTTGCCCAGATAAGCGAGTCGTGTTAGAATCCGATATCACCCATGCGGATGCCGGCTCGAAGTGGCCCGGTACCCCGCATCTAAGCCGGATCTCCTCCGTGTCTGCTCCGTACGCCGAGCGCCTTCCAACAACCACCTGGATGGAATCAATCAATCAAGTATGTGGCACGCCTGAACCGATCACATGGACTACCCC
>SSHR01002020.1:0-33243 GCA_006518225.1 Fusarium neocosmosporiellum
CCGGGGGAGGGGTCCTCTTGAGAGTGGAGAGACTAGAGAGGGCAGTTCAAGGCCTTGTGAGTCTCGTGCCCTTGAGGAGGCGAGAGGCGAGAGGCGAGAGCCGGAGCAAAGAGGAAACAGCTTTCTCGGGCCGTTCCCGTATGAGATGTTTCCTCCGACTGTCTCTGCGATATCTTTGTGTTTATTAACTCCCTCTCTTTTCGGTTGATTGACTGACTTGCATGCGGCAATGACAAGCAGCACATGATGGCCGCAGAGAGAACGCTATGCGGCTAGAGCTGAGACACTAGCAATCGTCATGGTGCCAGGAACTCGGCAATTAAGATGAGATCTAGAAGGGGCATGCTCGAATTGAGCCACGCCATTGGGCGAGATGAAGCGGAAATGGATGGCCACGAGGTTGATGCTAAACATCGTTTCTGGTCCCTTTGTGGCTTGTGGCTTGGGGCATGCGACCACCAAAACCCGACGAGCTGGACCTTTGCTGCTGGCTACAGGGGGTGAGACGAACGTCGGGGAACCGCTGTCGACGACCATGGTGTCGTTGATGGCCATGGCTTGCCGATCTGGTTCATGCTCTGGTCGTCGGTTCGGTAGTGTAGATGTAGTGCTCTCGTCAGCTGCCGCTTCTGTGGCCCTGTCAGTTGACCTTCATGGGTTGACTGATTCTGCTGAGTCAGTTCCAACCTGGTGGGTTTTCAGGTGAAACCCTTCCATGGGTAAGAAATCCTTTAGAAAGCTTGTCGTTTGCAGATCCTCCTCTTCCAGTCCACTGTTTTCCTCTGGACAGCCCCGGACATTCTCATGGTCCCTCTCTGGTGGAGTCACGCGCAGGAATCAGGGGTTGGTGATGTGTTCCGCACGCGCCGTGTAGATGCACTCAGCGCTTGGCCGGAAGATTGGATAATCTGAAACCTCGCTCCTGGGTAGCAAACGTTGCTCCATTGCTTGATTTGACCGACCCCGTACAACAACGGGAGGCTCGTTAACCTGTGCATGTGGTACTCAGCCTACATATACACACGTGTCAAGCTCGTATAACCGCCTGCGTTACGCGTCACCCGTCTTACCTGTGTGAGGGAGCCTGAAGATCATCAACGACCACCAAAGATCCATGTACACACGAGAAGAGATGAAACTGAAGTATCCAATGCATTTATGAACCAAATATGCTCGAGAGAGCCCATCCTGTGTTACATACAGGTGTATATGCCATGTTCCAGGGCTATCATGTCCCAAAGCCCAAAACCCAAACAACAAAACAACCAAAAGTACCAAATGCATCATATCATACATTAAACGACCTTGCTCAGTCGTCAGATCGGTTGTATCCCCAAAGCCGGGTTCTCTCTATAGTCCACCAGTGAGCCACTGCATCGGCTTCACGAACCCAGTCGGCCGCTTCTTTGCCGTACTTGGCCTTAACCGCCTTAATCATGGGCTTGATGGACCATTCGTCCAGAGGATCCAACTCTAGCGGATCCTGCCCCAGGTCGGTAAATGTGTATTCGAGATCCTTTTTCAACGGGATCGCCAGTCTCCAGGGCGCGTCTGCCGACGTCACCGTGAGCATACCACCACCGGGGTTGATAAGCCCAAAGTTCCAGGCACGACGGCCGTGTTGCGACTTAATATATGGTCGGATCAGTGATTGACCCTCGTAATCGTGGACTAAGTCGGACGCAATCGCCGTGTCGTCCTCATTGAGGGATCCTGTGTGGACAAGGAGATCAAGGAGGGTCGGTAGAATCGAGATCGAGGTCGCGTTGGCCTCGTACTGAATGCGAGGGATGTTGGGGTGTCGGAATGAGATGGGGACTCGGAAGTTGCTAATGTGGCGATTCTCGTAGGTGCCCGTCTTGGAGAAATCTTCTTTGAAGGCTTGTCCGTGGTCGCCGACAAAGACAACAAGAGTCTCGTCGGCAATTCCGAGATCATCAAACATCTGCATGAGCTCGCCTACCCACATGTCGGTGAACCTAACAGTGTTGAGGTACTTGTCAAAGTCCTTGTGGCGCTTGCCCTCCTTGCCCATGTACTTCTCGGTGTCGAACCACTTGGGGACACCCCAGGGATGGTGAGTTGTGCTGGTAAAGTGCGACATGAAGAGGCGCTTGTTGTTGGCGAGCCCCTCAGTGATGTACTCCTTGATGTGCGCCTTCAGATCCGTCTCGGGATAACCAAAATAGTTGATCTCCTCCATGTCGGGATTGTTCTTGGCCTCCTTGTCGAGCTTGGGCTTCGTAAAGATGTGCTTGAATCCCATCTTGTTGTCGAACATGTCCTGCCTATCGTATGTGTCCGTAACAGCCTGGAAGAAGGCGGAGTGCCATGGGTAATTGTGAAACTGTTCACCCTTCTTGGATCCCAGTGACAGCCAGCCTCTGGCTGACTTGGTCTTGTTTTCCTTGAACGTGTTAAACATATTGAGGACCTGAGGAATGCAAGGCTGATAGCTCTCGAGCTCGGCCTCCTCGAACATGTTTACCGCCATGGGCCAAGCACCACAGTGAGCCGCCATGAGACTCTTCGTCGAGACACTGCTGCTCGTGAGGCCTCCGACGACGTTGATACCACCATACTCAGGCCTCGTCTTGTCATTCCATACCGGCTTCGCAGGAGGGTCGTACGTAGTGCCGTTGCTGGCACTGAAGTTGCCAAATTTGCCTGTAATCTTCTCAAAGTTTGGTGTCAAGCGGGAAACTCGGTCGTTGACCTCGTCCCGAAGTAACTCGTCGTGGGATTCCATGATGAACCTGTGAATGTCGGTACCTTGCTGGATCGGGAAGAGCTCTTCGCGCATGCTCTCCATCAAAATGAGGGCAACATGTCGAATCTTTACAGAGTTTTCTATGAGGGCCTCTTGCACCGAGCCCAGGATGCTCTCCTTAAGGTTGGTTATCCGCATTGGGTCGGCAACAGGGTTATAGAAGCCTCGGTCTGCGAGCGTGCCGGGGCACGAATCGTCGGGGGCAGCGGCATTGTCCTGCGATTTTGTCTTGTTCCACTTGTCAAACCCGTGGGGGATTGGATCGGGCAGCCACTTGGGAGTGTTATCTCTGTACTGCTTGACGAACTTGCTATCCCTGCCAGGAGCCCAACCCTTGAAGTTGCCTTGAGGTTCTTCCCACTTGGACTCCTGGATGAGTTCCTTCAAGGGCCAGTCATTCTTGGATGCGCAGAATCCGAGACTTGGCTTGAAAGAACCGAGAATTCGGAAGGGCAGACTTGTCGACATATGGTTGTATGGCTTCTCGGGGCGGACAATGGCCGTGATACCAACAAAAACCAAGACAGACGATGTGACGATCCAAGAAGGGATAGCGCACCATCTTCGTCGCATTGAAGAGCGCTCTTCCGGACCCTTCTCTTGCCCACTGCGACCGGAGCTAGATGACCTTCGACCATAGTCAGAGGGGGAGACGGGATCTCCGGAAAGATTGCGCTCCATCAACGGTTCGACATTCTCGGGATCGCGCTGAACATGTTTTTGCGGGCGAAGCTTTCCTCTGAGAAACCTGGAGACTTTTGCAAGGTTAAAGACCTGGTGGGACAGCCTGGAGAAAGTCAGGCGACGTACCTGAAGCGATGCGCTTCCCCAATCCAGCTACAAGGTTACCGACGAGCTTGTAGAGAATGCCCTGCGTGAACCATGCAAGAATAATAATGATTAATGCAGAAACCAGAACGCTGTGGCTCTCGCTGAGCAAGACTTTGAGGCCTTCGTCGTTGGCGTAGTCCCCTGCATCGCTCCACTCAACTTCGCCGCCCGTCCTGTAGTAAAACCCAAGCTCTGATGATGCAGCGCCGATGGAAATCAAGCTTCAACGGCGAGTCAGCATAAGCGGGCGCAATGAAAAAAAAATGCACACGAGGGGGATACTTGCGTTAAGAAACATCCAAAGCAATAACCGACAAAAGAGACGATTGTCCGTTCCCTCCGCAGCAGGAGGCGCCCAAGGAAGATTACGAAGACATCTTGCAGGAAAAAGGTTGGCAAGTAGACAATGAAGTCGATGGCAGCAATGGAGTGCAGGTGAATGTATAGATGCAGCAGCTTGGCAAAGACGACTGATACAAAAAAGATTGCAAAAAGAAAGGATACTGAAGAAGGCATATTGGGCCTGCTTCACATCATCGAATCGACACTGCACCGACGGGAAGGAACAGAGAAACGAGTAAGTATGATGGAGGAAGGAGCAAGGCGAGGTGAACAGCCGGCTGGGCAAAAGCCAAGATGTTTAAGGAACTGTTGTCAGACCCAGGAAGGCTATGCACTAGACCACAGTAAGACAGGTTGACACACAACCACTGCACAAAGCCCCAAAAGCCCCCAGGGATGGCGCGGATGGCCCAGGGATGGCATCTGGTCGCGTGTTGCTTAAACTGGGTAGGCTAGGCTAAGCTGCTCGCCGGGTGGGAGCTGACTGATGACAGTAATCGATGGCGATTCCTCCATTCTGATGGAACGCCAGTCTGACCAGTCCCTAGAGCCCCTTTCCGCCGTGGCTGAAACAAAAAGCGCTCTTCAAAGAGTCGATCTCCTGCCTCTCTAGGGGGAGGGGGGGCTTTGAAAGGGCATCTCCGCTTTTACGAAGGGAAGGGGGTGGTGAGTCTCTGCTCGTCAAGCTCGACCCGATTTACTTCTTTGTCGACCGCCGTCGCAGCATGGGCCACCCCGATGAGTCGCATTGCTCTCGTTTCGTCGTCCTTGATATCGAGTGGGCCGGGATGCACCGATGAATGGCTACGGATGCGCTGGGCTGGGGCGCTGCCGAACTGAGGCGCGATACGAGAGGGCCACACAGGAGCGTTGATGTCCTGGCTAGTCCCGACAACCTTGTTTCGCTGGCGTCCCTGATGGCACATGTTTTGGTTGTGCATAACCGGCCTGGGATGCCCCCGCTACAGCACCTACGAGCTGATGGATGAGTACTCTGCCTTGTTTAAGGTTCCCACTGCCAGACCATCCATGGTGACGTCCTCTCTCTTTCATGTACCGTGCTTACAGGATCCGCAGATCCTCCCAGGCACAGTCGCCACCTAGACTCCGGACCTAAACTCCTAACGTTAGATCGCAGAGCCAGGCTATTTTGGGACGGCGGGGAGCCTGCTCCAAGCATGTTTCGTTGGATATTGATACGACACAAAAAGGGCGAGCTGACCGAGATTAACCAAGAAAGGGCGGCCAGCCTGCCTCGTAACCCCTCTTGGCCCAGAACCTGGACGCGGCTCCATGGTTGCTTTGTCCTTGGCGCATTTCAGCACCAAGAGCCGCCGTTGGATAGCCCGTACGCATTATCCACCATCACCGGATACCTGTTCATGGCGTCGGCTGCTCCGTGCCTGCGCTGGTGCAACTGGAACCCATCCCATGAGTGCCCACAAGGCTCCAAGTAGGTCACGACGAGGGGTTCTAACCAATCACGGCTCTCGATAGTGACGATACCTTCAACTCTTGCGACAATCTGCCCAAGGAGTAAGTAGTCAACTAATATGCCCTTATCAGTCACGCTCCCTGAGCCCCCCTATAGCAGGCGCTAGCTGTTAACGACGTAACACTGGGGCGAAGTACGGCTTGGAGCCTTGTGGGCACTGATGGGATGCAGCCCTACCAGTGCTACGACAAAGAATGGTGGCAGCCTGATGATGGCAAACATCTGTCTTTGTCATGCCAGTTGCTCGGCCCTTGCTTCAACATGGCACGCACGTCAGACTCAGTCTCGAATTTCATTCAACGCCATCCCACTCGGCCCCACTATTTGGCGCTTTTGACGTCGCTGGCGCCGTAGCCTACCTGAACATCCTTCCAAAGGGGATTCCCGACCGGCCATGCCAAGCTTCCATCAAGATCTCCCGGAGCTGGGAGCTGACGGGAGGACGACAGAATCAACCGGACACGTGATGTCGAGACACCTGACCCTTTCCCCTGAGAATGGGGACTGGCAGAAGATGAAGAAAGGCAGAAAAACGAGCCCACCGAATTTGCGACCGAAAATATAAGCAAGGATGCAATAGTTTCGAATAAACTTGTTACGACATCCAACTTACAGTGCTTTATACTGTGTAATGTTTTCTTCAGCTACTCCAGAAGATACCCCTGGGTGGACAAAAAAAGACCCCCATGTTTTCTGCTCCCCGGTACTGCCCCGCGTCACCGCCAAAAATAATTTTTGGAGATGGCTCCAGCCTCACACACTGAGCGGCCTTGCATGAGAGAGCACAAGCCGGTTCGACTACATCTCCGGCGCCATATATAGTCTCTCTGCACCAGTCGCGTCGGCCAGGCTCACGATGCCTCATCAAGATATTGACCGTCCGCTGGTCAAGCGTCAGAAGACGGCGGCGCCTGCCAATGCCTCGAAATCTCCATCCAACTCTTCGAGGATCTTTGCGCCTTTCCGAGTACGTCTACCCCTCTACCCTCACTCTTCGCAGCCTAACTCTCGCGATTGTATAGACCGTGGGCTTAGTGTCGCCTACAAGCGTTCCTTTCACATCGATCCCCCTCGGAAAGACCACTTTTCAGATCTCCACCTCAGTTGGTCGATCCATCCAGACCTACGATCTTCGCCGCGGCCTCAACCTCGTCTTCGTTACTCGGCCTCAAACCCCCGCTGATATTACTGCGACGCTTGCCTGGGAGAAGAAGATCTTCGCAGCATGGGGTGGATCAAAGAAGGGCGAGTCCCAAGGCATTTGGGTGTTCCAGAGGGGCAAGAAAGTTAACGAACTTGCGCTGCCCTCCGACTTGGACGAACCGATCCAGCAGATTCTGGTGATGGGAACCTGGACTATTGCTGTTGCTTCAACCAGAATCGAGGTGTTCAAGACGGCAACTCTCGAGCACTACACCACCATCTACACGACACCCGCGAATCAACGCGGCAATGAAATCACCGGCGGCATCGTCACCATGCCCACCTTCTTGAACAAAATTTTCGTGGGTCGCAAGGATGGCTGGGTTGAAATTTGGAACATCAGCACGGGAAAGCTCATCTATACCATTCTGCCTCCGTCTCCCGATTGCGGTTCTGTTACATGTCTGGAGCCCAGCCCGGCTCTGTCACTGCTCGCCATCGCCTATTCCGAGGGAACTCTGATCATCACCAATGTTCTCACCGACAAGCGTGTCATCCGCATTGAAGCTGGTAGCTCAGAAGCGCCGGTAAATTCGATTTCATTCCGAACCGATGGTATGGGTGCTGGTAACGAAGGGCGCAAGGACGGAGTTATGGCGACGGCAACTACTGCGACTGGAGATGTGACATTCTGGGACCTCAACGGAGGTGGTCGCGTGATGGGTGTTTTGCGCAGTGCCCATAACCCGCCCTCTTACGAAGGCCCGACTGTCCGTGGCGGCATCAGCAAGATCGAGTTCCTCCCTGGCCAGCCAGTGGTGTTGACGAGCGGCCGAGACAACTCCCTCAAGTCTTGGATCTTTGACGAAACACCCTTCTCCCCTGTGCCCCGAATTCTTCACTCCCGCAGTGGACATGCTGGCCCGGTCAACTGTCTCCAGTTCCTGCCGTCTGACTTTGACGGTGCTGATGCTGGCAACAAGTGGCTGATCAGTGGTGGCCAAGATCGGAGTCTTTGGGGATGGAGTCTGCGTCGGGACGGCCAGAGTTCAGAGCTGAGTCAGGGCAACATCCGCAAGAAGGCCAAGAAGGTGGGTATCTTGTCAACCAACGCCCTCGCACATGGGCCCACGACGACGTTGGAGGATCTCAAGGCGCCAGAGATTACTTGCATTGCGTCCTCCTTGAACAGGGATGGCGGTATTGGTGCCATGCCTGGAAAGCAGGCCATTTGGCAAAAGTCTCAGAACAAGAAGAAGGCCC
The DNA here is from genome assembly GCA_006518225.1 of Fusarium neocosmosporiellum. Classification (NCBI taxonomy): domain Eukaryota; kingdom Fungi; phylum Ascomycota; class Sordariomycetes; order Hypocreales; family Nectriaceae; genus Fusarium; species Fusarium neocosmosporiellum. Next base: position 7,845 of record SSHR01002020.1, read on the forward strand.
AGGATGCGGAGCTTAGTGGTATGACGGGCTGGGAGAGCGTGGTGACAGCTCACAAGAACGACCCCTATGCTCGAACGTGGTTCTGGGGACGAAAGAGGGCAGGTAGATGGGCTTTCGCTACTGGGGATGGCTCCAACGTCTCGACCGTTGCCATCAGCCCTTGCGGCACCTTTGCTCTCGTTGGTTCCGAGTTTGGTGGTATCGACATGTTCAACCTTCAGTCGGGAACGCACCGCCAGAGGTTCCCCTCAAGACTAACCCCAGCCCAGGCAAGGCAGCTCAAGATGCAGCAATTACGACAAGCTGACGATGTCGTTCAACTGCATACGGAAACTGGCCGCCAGTTCGCAGCGGGTACCGGAAAGCACACCAAGCCCATCACAGGCTTGATTGTTGATAACATGAACAAGACGGTGATTTCATGCTCCCTGGATGGAAAGATCAAGTTTTGGGACTTCTTGACAGGCAACCTGTTGCACCAGATCGACTGGGCGCCGATGACTTTCCCCACGGGTTGCAGATATCACCCCTCAAGCAACCTGCTTGCTTTCTCCTGCGACGACCTGTCAATCCGAGTAGTAGACATGGACACCAAGAGGACCATTCGAGAGTTCTGGGGGCCTCAAGACGCCATCACCGATTTCTGCTTCTCTAGCGACGGGCGGTGGATTATTGCGTCCTCGAAGGATTGCATTATCCGGGTATGGGATCTCCCTACAAGCCACCTGATCGACGCGATCCGGCTCGAGAAGCCCTGTAGGGCACTTGCAATGTCAGTTACTGGTGAGTATCTGGCTGCCACGATTCAGGATGAGCTCGGCGTTACGCTCTGGACCAACAAGGCGCTGTTCAAGCACGTTCCCACACGGCAGATTTCTGAAAAGGAGATTGGCCAGGTTTCTCTCCCTACGGTCTCTGGCGAGAACAACGAGGGCATGCTGGAGGGCGCATATGAGGAGGACCAGGGCGAGGAAGACGACACCGTTGTGGCGCCTACAATTGAGCAGCTCAGCTCCGAGCTGACAACTCTGAGTTTGGTGCCCAAGAGCCGCTGGCAGACGCTGCTGCACTTGGATCTCATCAAGGAGCGCAACAAGCCCAAGGAGGCCCCCAAGGCTCCCGAGAAGGCTCCCTTCTTTTTGCCCTCGACGACAGGCAAAGAAAACATCCTAGCGCCTAAGCAGCAGACAGAGGCGGAGGACGATGGCAAGTCACGAATTACAAAGGCTGAGAAGGCTCGGTTTGAAGAGATGCTGAGCTCCAAGCTTCAGGCCGGAGCAGCGACTGGCACTTGTAAGTTCCTAATCCCCTCCGCTGCGCCCTGATCTGTCATGAAGCTAACATGCTATAGACGATGAATTCATTGAGCATCTCAAGTCTCTCTCCCCCTCGAGCGCAGATCTCGAGCTGCGCTCACTCTCCATCGGCGACGGCAATGAGGGCTCGAACGAGCTGTTGCATTTCATCCGCGCTCTGACGGCTCGTCTCCAGACCCGCCGTGACTATGAGCTGACTCAAGCGTGGATGACAGTGTTCTTACGACTGCACTTTGACGTTGTCATGGAGAGCGAGGACCTGCTGGCGGCATTGAGTGAGTGGAAGGAGTATCAAGAGAAGGAGTGCAGCCGATTGGACGGCCTAGTTGGCTACTGCAGTGGTGTGGTTGCCTTCTTGAGAAATCCCCGGACATAAATAGGAGATGACGAGGATGCCACTGGCCTGAGTTGTTGACGTTTTGCAAATGGCGTGTCTGTTGCTAATTCCCAAGAGTTCCTCGCGATCTTGAAGTTGTCGAGAAGACGAGTATATAGATAGAACTAGACGAATGCAAAAAAGCATCTATTCTTTAACGTCGTACACTACCAGTTCCGTAATCCCTATCACCGAACCCTGTTCGATCAAAGATAACTCTTGAACTCCGCCTATGAGTCGTAAAAATACACAATCCACTACTGCCGTCTCTTCCAAATCCCAACCTCACGGAAGGGTCCTATCCTGATACCCCCCCAAAATCACCGTGTTTGTTACATCCTGGCATTGTTATTCGGCCGCTGCAGATGGTCGCTGTGAGGCAGATTATGCGCTCAGGTCTGTGGCGCGCCCTCAGTGGGCAAGCTTTGTTGATTGGCGCTCTAGACCTGCTCGGCACCCCAGCCAGCGTCTTCGGCTTCGCGCATGTTGCTGGGGGGCTCAATGGAGGGAAGGAACTCGAGGGCGACATATGCGATACCGGTGATTCCGACGATGCCACCGGCGATCTTGCTGATGACCAAGTTGCCGAGGAGAAGGGAGCCGAGGAAGATGTAGACTGGGTTATATGAGTAACCATGGATGTGACAGACTTTTAGTAGAGCGTGACTTACAGACACCACGGCCGATGAAGGAGAAGAGGAAAGAGGCGTGTCGCGACACCTGGGGAGGAATCTGGAACTCTGTGGCTTGTTAGACATGATCGAGAACTCAGAAGCAGCCTAGAACGTACCAAGAAGGCCGATGACGAGACCAAAAACAATCATATAGCAGCCGACAATGATAGGTTGCCTGAACGCAAGGTGTTAGTGCTGGCAATTGAAGTTTGTTGTGTCGCATGAACGCGCCCGGATACAGGGGCGAGTAAGGGTATCGGGGGTTCAGTTGGAACATACATGCTGAACTGGAAGATGTGCGTGATACCACCCAAAAGGGTGATGACGCCGACAACCAAGTTGACAATGCGGCTACGCGATGGTCAGTAACGATGTTATTGTGGCATAGGGGCTAGGCGGCGCAGCCACTGACAAGATGTCGGAGAGCTCCATGGTTACTGTAGTTGATGTCTTTGCGCTTTCGGGGCGGGAATCAAGGTCGACGAGAAGCGGGCTTAAGAGCAGCTGAAAGTCCCAGGCAGCAGTTTAAGGAGCGTGGGTCAGATGAGGGCGATGGCGATGAAGGTATGCGTGGCCACGAGACAAGAGTTGAGTTGGAGAGTCGAGGATTACGTAGGAGCTTTGGCTTTGCTGCTGGGAGAGGGACGTACCTAGTACAGGCGGCGCTCATTTGCTGCCGTTTCTGCCAGGGCCTACCGCCTTCTATAGCGGGACAAGCGCTGCGACTAGAGCCAGGGAGTAGCCGGTGGGTCTCTGAGCTTGCTTCACGAGCCGGCGAATGACATCAAGGCTGAAAACAGCCGAGAAGCTCCAGAATCAACCTCGAGGGACAGACTCGAGGAATTGAGATGCCCCAGACGAGCATTGCTACATCTCCTGGCTGGGGATGATTGTTCTTTCCCTCTTACGTCACGGCCCGGCCATCAGAGGCTCGGGCCGCTGCATTGGCATTGCGCGCCAATGGCGCAGCAGGGAGCTCGTGGGCTTGTCTCGCCGGGCTATGCACCAGGCACACCATGATGCTCAGCTCCAGAATACCCGGAATATCGGCATTATTGCTCATGTTGACGCTGTAGGTGGTGGCTTGGTATTAATCGTGTGTGACATTGAGCTTACAGACTGAAAGGGCAAAACTACTACGACCGAGCGGATGCTTTATTATAGTGGCGTCACGCAACGTGTTGGAGGTATGCATGGCTCATTATGTACTGGTATGGTATGATTGGGGGATATATTACTTACCGACCACACCAGATGTCGATGCTGGAAATACTGTAACCGACTTTCTCGAATTGGAACGAGAGCGAGGCATCACCATTCAGTCGGCCGCAATCACCTTCAACTGGCCCCTCCAGCAGACACTTCCCCCAGGCGTCCACTCCAAGACCATTAACCTTATTGACACGCCTGGCCATCAAGACTTTCGCTTCGAAGTCGATCGTTGTCTTCCCATCCTCGATGGCGCCGTCTGCATCATAGACTCGGTCAAGGGCGTCGAGGCTCACACCGAGAGAGTGTGGGCTTCGGCTCACGAGTTCAAGGTGCCTCGTCTGGTCTACTGTAACAAGCTCGACCGTGAAGGCGCATCTTTCAAAAAGGCTGTTCTCGAGATCGGAACCCGACTGAAGGGATGGCCTCTCGTCTGCCAGATCCCCTGGTGGGAGAAGGAGGAGTTTGTCGGTGTCATTGATATTATCGACCGCGTGGGATACCGCTGGAAGTCGGAACGTGAAAAGACGCGATATGACTTTCCGGCGCTCCAGGAGAAGCTTTCTAGCTCAAACAAGGACCTTCTTCCCGAGATTGAGTCAGCGAGGCAGGCATTGATCGAAGGTCTCGCGGATTTTGACGAGGCCATCATGGATGAGTTTCTCGCGGAAAACCAAAACATTGATGGCGCTGTGATCAAGAAAGCTATCCGACGGGCTATTCAGAGTGGTGATGGCACTGTTATCCCTGTGTTTGCCGGTTCCAGCTTCCGTCATATCGGCGTTGAGCCCCTGATGGATGCCATCACCGACTATCTACCAAGCCCAGACGAGCGTCCCTCGGCAGAAGTGAGGGTTGGTTCGGTGAAGCAGCGCTTGGCTGATGTTATTGAAAAAAGCTCCAAGTCTGCCAAGTCGACTGTCGCGTCCATCGCGTCCGTCTTCAAAGTCTTCAATCACCCCAAGGAGGGTGTCATTAGTTTCGTTCGAGTCTACCATGGCACAATGACCAAGAACGCCTCGAGCTTCAACACCAACATGCTTATCAACGAGAGACCCATGGGAATCCTTCAGATCTCAGCATCTAAGACGCAGGATATTCAGGAGCTTTCGGTGGGACAGATTGGAGCCCTCAGGGGACTCAAGAAGGCCCGTACAGGCGACACGCTCATCACAACGACCGGTGGCAAGCCTGTTGCTGAGGCATTCCGCCACGTTCAGATCCGACCGCCCGAGATTCCCCCTCCAGTCGCCTTTCTACAGGTTGAACCCTACGGCAATGTCGCTGCTCAGCAGCTTCAGATCGCCCTGGAAAATACGACACGAGAGGATCCCAGTCTTCGATGGAGCCGCGACCCCAAGACGGAGCAGTTCACCATTCAGGGCATGGGCAAGCTTCACCTGGACGTTTCACTCTATAACATGAAACAAAAGTACAAGATCGATGCCGACTTTGGCCCCATCGAGGTCGACTACAAGGAGAGTGTCACAGTGGCTACACGACCCCAGCACACAGTCTTTGACCGCCCCATTGCAAGCAAGCCTGGCAAAGCGTCTTGTACCGCTATTCTTGAACCGCTTGAGGACCACCATCGCGAAAGCTTACTGGAATCGAGCGTTGAGCGAGACGGTAACATATACCATATCTCTATCCCTCTGACAGGCGACACCAACTCGCTCAACTTTGATCCCGAAGAGGCCCGACAACAGCTTCTCAATGGAGCCATTGCCGGCCTGGCGAGAGGGCCGCGCCGTGCAGCACCCATCCACGGATGCCACGTCACCATCACTCTTGACACGGAGCCCGGCGCCTGTGAGACTCCCACGGGAGGACACTTTAGCAGTGTCGCGCGTACTGCAGTGCAAGCAGCCCTCCGTGACGCCTTCGAAAAGGAGCAAATCGGCATCCTCGAGCCCATCATGCTTGCCCACATCACCTGCCCTGAGGTGGTCGCCGGCACCGTGCAGCACGATGTGACCTCGGGCGCGGGCGGTCACGTCCTCGAGGTCAACGACCGATCAGCCGAGTCGACGGGCGAGGACCACATCGATGTGTCCAAGATCTACACGCCTCCTGATCCCTACGATTCAGTCACGTCCCTGCGCGGCAAGAAGTCGACGACGCGCATGGTGGAGATTGTGGCCAAGGTGCCGTACAAGGAGATGCTCGATTACGACAATCACCTGCGGAGCAAGACGGCGGGACGACATTCCATGACCATGTCGTTTGACTCGTTTGCAAAGGTTGTCGGCCACCGAGAGAAGGGCTTGTGAAGGATTCGTCTCTAATACACTGCGTGTTGGATAAGGTGACAAAGCTCTCATGTATCATGATGTAAAACTAAGGTAAAAAAAGCAAAGCTTACAGCTGAATGTATAGTTGACTGCAATATCCAAGGCGCGCCAATTTGTCGGCCCAGGCGTTTATATCACCACACTGGTGAACAAGGGTGAATAAACAGGTGTATGTATATATATAGGAGGGCTATGTACAAGGTGAATGCAATCTACAGAGAGAAGTGTTGAAACTTGAAACGAAACCGAAAACGAAACGACCAAACAATCCCAAGAAACAATAATAAACAAATTCTAGAATCCCTCGTTTACGCCACCATGAGCTCCAGCTCAGAAAGCAAGTCACCGTCTACCCGCCATGTTGTCGCTCCCGTCAAGTGAAAAAGCAGCCGACTCGGTCTTAGACGCTGCGCTTCTTGATGCCGCACTTCTTGAGGCAGTCCTCAACACCAAGGGCGATGCTCGCGGGGATGGCATCACGGACACGGTCAATGTCCTCGCCAGCGATGGTCTGGCCAAAGGTGGCAGCAATGACATCGTCACTGAGGGCGAAGGTCTCGTCGGCAATCTGACCGGTGCCAAAGTCCTCGGCGGCAAAGGCAGCGACAAAGGTGGCGGGCTCGCAGTCGGGGTTGAACTGGGTGTGGACGGAGCCCTGGTAGAAGGGCGTCATCATGTTGGCCGAGAGCTCGGTGCGGATCACGCGTCGCTTGCCGTCCTTGTCGAGGACACCGTTCTCGGGCACCATCTCGGTGATGAGGCGGCCAGCGGTGACGATCTGGAGCTCGGCGGAGCGGGGGTGGACGTGAAGGGTGTTCATGCCGCAGGCTGTAAAGGGGGAAAGATGTTAGCTCGGTTGTTCCTCGTGGTGCTGAAGCTATCATGTCTCAGGGAGAGTTTGTCTTACCATCAACACGGCCGAGAGCCATGCCGGCGCCGGTGCTAACAAGAGCAGGGAAAGTCTTGCGGTTGGCAGCAATGAGCTGGCCGCCCTTTCCAGGGTTCGGCTGCTCCTTGTTGAAGTCAAAGACAAAGTCCTTGTCATCAGGGATGAGGTTGAAGCGATCAACGGCACTAGAGGATAACTATTTAGCCCACGGTCTTATACTGCAAGTCAGTTCCAGGTGGTACTGACGTATCGGCGAGGGTGAGCTGGGCAGTCAGGCTGAGACCATCGGAGCCCCGTCGAGAGTTGTGAGGAGCAGCCGAGGCGAGAGAAGTGAAGGCCAGGACGGCGGAAGCGATGGCGGCGGAGAACTGCATCTTGGCTTGTTGTTGTTATTGTTGTTGTTGTTGTTGTTGGAAGATGGGAAAGGTTGTTATTTCAAGTTATTAGAGTGTTTGAAGTGAGTATGAGAAGGCTGTGATGCTAAGAGTGTTTGTGATGCTGGTGAAGATGCTGATGAAGATATTCCCAACTCCTGGCAGAACAAGCCCGACTTCTTATACACAACCTCTCTCGCCCCCAAACAACACATCAAGGTTATCATTATGGTTGAAACTGAACCAAGTATAGCCCAGGAACTGTCGGCGCGAGGCTTTGAGCTAGAATCTCACTCGAAGAAAGGGCACATCCCAGGCCCGACCGCACCGGAAAGTCGGGCTTCCGCTGCCACCATCACCACCGATTTGCCAAAGTCCCAGATATCAAATCACCAGCCACTCCATGGCCCTAGGCCCAGCCATGCAGAGGTTGTCTAGTGCTGAGCTGTGTGCTCTGCTATTGGGCGGGAGGGTTACTCTGATGGATGTGGAGGGCTGTGCAGAGAGAGGCAGAGGCGGCCGGGTCTCTCTGGACCGCAGCCCCCGAATTCTCCGATTGATGGTGCCCCAAAAATAGTGTAAGAAACGGGTTCGACAAGCGCTAAGCGCCTGCGGGAGTCAGCACCAAGAATGAGTTGTCTGTAGGTGGGCGGTGGCGCCTCCATCACGGAGTCTAGCAGATCCGGCCGGTAGACGCCAGCCTGAGATCCGTTTGCATGAGAGTGTGCTACGTGCTGCCACTAGAATAGTACAGAAGGACTGGGTTTCCCCAGGAAACAACGCCTCCGCGGGCTTGGCTGTCAGCGTTGTCGGCCGCTGTGAGCATCTCAAATTCTCAAATAAGCATCGGATGCAATGCAACGTGATCCGTAAGCGAAACAATTTTAAGATTGTCATCTTTTGTTGCTCATTTGGAATCAAATGCCCTCATCAGTTGACATGTCGTTTGTACCATAGGCTCAATACATGGTAGAAACTCCTGTTCAGTCAGACGCAGCCAACACCACGCGATTCATCAAGACATTGCTTTGCTTTGCTTTGTACCGGCCGATTCCGCGCACGTACCAGCAGGTGATGGATGCCATCAATAATTATGCAGAAACGAAACAAAGCAAAGCAAAGCAAAACAAACAAAACATCCATGGCCTGTTAAAATCTCTCAAAGACCCTCTTCAATTTCGTGGCTCCAGCGCCATCAAGCCATCCTCCACTTGGTTACCCGCGCCACTCCCGCTCGTGACAGCCTCATCTGTTTCGATATGAGACATGGCTGCATCGCTGATTTTTACTTTTCAACCTCTTCCTGACACCGGTAGCATCTTCTGCCTTGCCGGTAAAAACAGCTCATCTTCCGAAAAATCATCGCGGTCTATGAATCCCGTTATTCGATCCACCGTCCAGCTTGTTCCATTCAAGTAGGGCTTTGCCTTGCTCAAAGACCAGCTGCTGGACGTAAACTGCACCTTGACTGCCTCAAACATGCTGCTCAACCAACCAGTGTCGCTCCCCAGCTCACATTGAACATATCGAAGTTTGGGAAACTGATCCGGTTGGCGCTGCTTCAACTCGGCAAGTCTCACAAGTCCCTTCTCTAATATTGCACACCCCGTCTCTCCCACATGCTTGGTCTGGATCGACAAGGATACAATGGATGCGGGAAGCAACCGGATCAACGCCTCAGAATGTGGGAAGCCTTCCGCCTGCATTCCGCCAAAGCCATAGATCATCTCAGCGCCAATACATAGGTGCTCGAGAACGGTAAAGTCTTTGAGATGGAGTCCATCTTCGATCTTGCGAATAACCCGACCTTGAGCGCTTAAATCAAGATGCAGCGACTTGAGTGTCCTCTTGTGAACAGAAAGCAGCCTCACCGCGTCCGACGGCTGAAAATGCAGGTTTCTGTGTGGAGCCCCCGTGCAACTCCTGACCTGTGTCGGCGGCCGAGACTCGTAAGCAAAAGTCTGAAGTCCACTGGTACAGGCATTAAGGATATGTTCAAGTTGCTTCTCCACAGTCCAGCACTCCGTCATCCGAAGGATCTTGAGGTTTGGTAGAGGTGGGCACTGTCCACAGAAACCAGTCGCATGGAGGTTAAGGGTTTCCAGGCCTGGAGACAGCCTGATCACATCGTCAGGGCGCGGCCCAATATCCAACCTTCGAATGGGAAGTGATGAGGCGTTGAGCGCTGCGAGGGCCGAGACGGACACGCCTTCGCTTGTCCATTGTGAACAACGCTGAATACTGAGGTATTCAAGACTCGGGAGTTGAGCAATCAGTATAGCAACAAGCTCAGCTGCCACCCAATCCCTTTCCCTCCTTCGAGTTCGAACATGGCGAAAGCCCAGGCCGCCTCTCAGTTCCTGACGAAGCTCCTCATTCACACAGTCTGGTCCATAAACCAAAGGCGCCAGGAATAGTTCCAGGTCTGTTGGCTTGTCGGTCCTATCATTACTTTTAGGATGTGGTATACGCGATTTCCAAGTCTCAGCGAGGTCGATTCCTAGCGTTTCTGCAGCTTCGCCGAGCACGTCTCGAGGGCAATCATCATTGATTGCCCATAGCAGTCTCGGGTGAACGTAGACGACTCTTACCAGATAGGCCAGGTCCCGGCGCTGTCCAAGAGTACGCATAAAAGAGATGAGCCGGCCATCCCATGTATACAAGTCAGTACGCCACGAGTCATCATAACCCAGGACAAACTCGTGATACAAGATGCTCTGGGCAATTTCTCGAAACCTTCTTGAGGCTAAGGATAGCGAAACGAGGGCTTGGCGATTCAGAGAATACCACGACTTTTCGTCAGGCTTCTGTCTTGCTGAGCGATATCGCAGTGGTGGAGCATCCCATGGCTCGTTGTATTCGTCCTGGCAATGGAGGCAGAACTGGCCAAATACCAGGACCAAGATATCCGTCGGGAGGTTTCCAAGCAAAGAGAAGTCCATGATTTCACCTGGATCATAGAAAAGGCGATGTTCAAGATCCAAGATCCTCTCAACCACGTGTCGATATAACGACTGCCTTGAGGGGAATGTAAATCACGTGGAACTCGTGTGACTGCCTGCCCATGTTCAGCCTCTCTTGAAACAACTTCTCCTCTGGACACTTCTTCACCAAGGATGCAGCCTGCCAAAGAAACAAACTCGCCCTAGAACATTTGAACAAAGCTTTAACATGGGACTTGATTGCTTCCTTTATTCCTTCAACCATGGGCCCACTCGGCCGAGAGTTGAGGTTCAGCTCCCACGGGGCATTGCGAAAGGGAATGACACCAATGGATGCGCCAAGATCAAGCAGCTCTATTTGGAAGGTGAGTTGCGATCGCAATATCGTAATCGAATGACAGGCTAGCTGACTCGCTTCCTCCAGCTCAGTGATAAGCTCTCTTTACCGCGGACCCTCGCTGCCTCGGCCAACTACAGACAGCACACGGCAGCACGCGTCGCGCTCGCCTCCGCAATCAGTTGTGGCTCCCGGCGCATAACCAGAAGCAGGGACCGACCGTCCTTTTCGAGCTAAAAGGCACATTGGCCCAGGAACCATGCTACACGACAAAACGCCTGGCCAGGGGTCTTAAATGACCAACAGCCAATGCCATGCTTTGCCACAAGCCACACAAACAAACGTCCAGGGGCGTTGAGGGAAAAAAAGAGGAGAGGGCAGACTGCGGAAGACAGAAGACAAGATGGAAGCCCTGCGCCAAAGCCAACAACCTGGGACGAGACAACAAGCCGAGACCAGCCCAAGCCAGGCTCAGAGACAATGCGCCAGCATCTCTGATACAAAACTGGAAGCGAGAAACTGGTCGTTTTCCCTTATTCGGGCGTTCTCCCGGCTTAATGCCTGTCAAATTCCCACGCGCAACGATCCGCCATCGCATCGCATCCTCCAACTGGACCAAGTCGACCTTGTCTTTCATCATGAGGTTTAATCTGCGACGAGGGCAGCACCCTGGTTTCCAATGCACCTGAGCCAGGCACCGTCTCGACAGGATTGGCTGCGCCGGGCAAGGGGGAGGTGAAATGACAGTCTGATTGGAGACGGTCTGATCACCCTGGCCCTCCGTCGCCGAAGCGAATCCACCATGGACAGGGCCCTCGAGGGTCAGAGCCTTCCATGCAGGGACAGGCACAGGAGGGCTATGGGTCCCGTCATGGGTCCCTCCATGGGCCCTGCCAGGAGCCCACCAAGAGGAAGCCATTGCCTCATCTCTCAATCTCCTGGTCGCGGGTGGTAGGATTGCTGGTGGTGCCGTTGATGCTGCTGGTTCGCGCCGGTCCCCGCGCTGCTGCCCATTGCTCATTTCCTAGGGATCCATTTCCATCTCTCTCCCACTTTGCTTCCTTGCTTGGACCTGTCGATCTCTTAATATTCCTGCGCTTGCTGCTTCCGCTCCTTCTCTTGTTTCCCTTGATTTGTTGTTTAAACGTTGGTGCTGCTGGTTCACGAAATCCTTCGACCTTTTTCCCCGTCAGCTTCATCACTCGTTCTGTTGCTCGACGACAAAGACATTCCTTGCCCGGAACCACCAGAATCTATTCTACCTATGTCCAGGTTGTGACGCGTTGTATGAAAGGACCGGAGGCATTCGTTCATTAACTAGGAACATCCGTGCTTGGATCTCTCAACACACAACGACCTTCATTTATCGACGACAGACCCCATGAGACTCGCTACTCTCCCAATCGCCCTTGCGGGCATCCTGTCGGCTTCGCCCTCGTTCGTCGCCGCCAAGGCTCATCGACACCATGAGCGTGTCGCCGAGCATCTGCATGGCTCTCCTGCGCCCATCGCAAAGCGAGGAGGCCAGTGCCAGTTTCCCACCGACGACCCCAACATGGTCGCCGTCACTCCCGATGAGAAGAACGCCGGCTGGGCTATGAGCCCCGATCAGGAGTGCAAGCCTGGCAGCTACTGCCCTTTCGCTTGCAAGCCCGGTATGGTTATGAACCAGTGGGATCCCGATTCTACCTACGACTATCCTGCCTCAATGGTACGCCGCCAATATGAGCCACTCATCAGCTGGTAACTCGAGCTAACAAACTCCAGAACGGCGGTCTGTTCTGCAATAAGAATGGCGAGATTGAGAAGCCATTCGAGGGTAAGCCCAACTGTGTTCAGGGAACTGGAGCCGTCGAGGCCGTCAACAAGTGTGGTTCCAAGATGTCTTGGTGCCAAACCGTTCTGCCCGGTAATGAGGCCATGATCATTCCTACTCTCGTGACCTCGAGCGCGACCCTGGCTGTTCCCGGATCTTCATACTGGTGCTCCACCGCTGCTCAGTAAGTGACGCCCAAGAAATGACCATGAAGTGTCTCTAACTGTGTTAGCTTCTACATCAACCCCCCTGGTGTTGGTGAGGAGGGCTGCATCTGGGGCACTGAGGACGAGCCCATTGGAAACTGGAGCCCCTACGTCGCCGGTGCCAACACAGAGGCCAGTGGCACTACTTTTGTCAAGCTCGGCTGGAACCCCATCTGGGAGGACTCGAGCTTGAAGAGCAAGCTCCCCGACTTTGGCGTCGAGATCAAGTGCCCTGACGGCGGCTGCAACGGCTTGCCCTGCAAGATCGACCCCAGCGATGGTGAGGGCAAGGTTGAGAGCAACGAGGGAGGCGTTGGTGCCGGTAACTCGGCCTTCTGTGTTGTCACAGTTCCCAAGGGCAGCACCGCTCAGATTGTTGCCTTCTCCGTCGGCTCCGGCTCGGGATCTGATGACTCGGATTCGGATTCGGATGACGGCGAGATGGGCATCAAGAAGGTGGAGGAGTCTGCGTCGACGACCGAGAAGGCCAAGCCCTCTACTACAACTGTCGCCGAGACCACAACTTCGGAGAAGCCCAAGACCACCTCGACCACTGAGGAGGCTACCTCGACCACTGAGGAGGCTACCTCAACCACCGAGGAGTCGACCACCACTTCTGAGGCCCCGACAACCTCCTCCGAGGAGACTACTTCCACCTCGATCGAGTCCACCACCACGACTTCCGAGGAGACCACGACCGAAGAGCCTACCACTTCGACACCTACCACCTCGACTACGTCCAAGGTCCAGAAGTCTACCAAGGCTGTCACCACCACCACCACCGTCGTCACCACCAAGAAGGCTGGCCCTACTGTCAAGCCCGGTATCTTCCACGAGAACGGAACCACCACCTTCACTGGTCCCCACGTCACCGAGAAGCCCGCTGCTACGGAAGCTGGCTCCGAGGCCGCCCCCTCCCAGTCCAAGGAGGGTGAGGCTGGCCGCCACCAGGGCAATGCTGCCGTCGCTGGCCTTGTCGCTTTCATCGCCGCCGCCTGTTTCTTTTAATTGAAGAAGCCCCCTCAAGAAAGACCTAATTTTGCACGTTCGCTTCTTCCTCGGCCAGCCTGCGGGCTCTCAACTTCTCCGCTGCAGCCTTTGCTTGGATGGGTGATGTCGGTTCTGACATGACCCACGCCATCTCTTCTCTGCCTCTCTCACCAATCACTCACTACCCACCGTCTCATCTCCCTTCACACCTGGCAGCTGGCATTCTCCTCTTCGACGACAACTATTTTGTCATACTTTGACCTTTACTCTTTGCATATACGATCAAGCCAACTACCCTATCGGCGATAGTGTTTATTGTCTTTAACCAGCCGGACTTGATTTGACGGCCATTCACGGCAGCTGGGTCAACATGGCCATTGATACCCGCCCTCGGGTGTTAATTTGCTTCAGCAAGGATCTTATCAGATACTTGTGGCCCGCGGGCATTATATATACGTTCTACGCATTCATTTCACGGTCGATATACCCTTTTTGAGAACGTTGGAGGCTTGGGATATTTGGAGGAATTTGGAACTGACAAGCGATGTTTAATTGTGTGCTAATTTAATCTCGGAATTGACGACGTGTATGTACAAATGAGCAGAGAGTGTTTGGGGTGTTGGAGAAAAGAAGAGATGGTGAGGCTTTGTTGGATGGGGTGACCTCTCCTGTTGGTCATCCCGGCGCCCTCACGGGATCTTGTGTGGTTTTTTCCCCTCTGGAAAGAAAAAACGAAATGATCAGACATGTTTGATAGATAGTATGATTGGCGCAGTCGTACCTACATAGCTACGGGCAAGAGAAATGTGGAAGATCATGAGCCAAAAGTTCCGGTCCAGATTGCAATCCATGGTGACATGTTTTTCAGCCATGACCATGTCTGGTTTAAATGATATTTCTCGGGTATCTTGCCTGTAATATACAACGCTATTTCGACAGCCGGCGGGTGACCTATATCCAATCTAGCCTAGATGGTTCATTCAATTTCACTCTTTAACCCATCCGGGTACCTCCTCAGGGTCAAAGTCCTCCTCGTACCTCCTATCCTGGATCGTCTGCCATACGTTGGGCCATCCGGCAAGCACAGGGCTCCCCTTTGCCTTTGCTCCGATAATAGCGAAGCGGCCCTGCCCGTGGGCGATGAAGCCATGCATGAGGCCTTGCTGGACAAGGGTGGCGACCATCATCTCCACGTCCTCGGGTGTGACGTCTGCGTTGCCCCAGACCATGCCCTCGTTTGGCCGCAGCGACTTGGGACCGCCTGGTGGCGGGGCTAGTGTTGAGGCTTCGGTGCTCTGGGCGTTGTTTGATAGAGCCTTCATGAGGAGGGGGTTGACGTGTTGGGGGCGGCCCAGAGTGTTGGGACCTGATGGTAGCCAGCCTTCGAGACGGTGCTGGAGATACACGGCGACGATGTGCAGGTCCGCAAGGTCGAGGGTGGCGGCTTTGCGGGAAGATGCGTCGCTTGGGGGTACGTAGGTAAGGATAAAGGTCTTTCGGCTAAGAGATCGCCAGAGGAGAGGTCGGAGACGGTTGCTGAGAGTCAAGAGCAGGCCCTTTTCAAAGAGCCAGGTCTCATGCGCAGCCAGGTGGTGCTGGAAGTGAACAAAGTTTCCAGACCGGATGGCCTGGCAGAGGGGGAGGAAGACGGGGGCCAGAGTCTGGCACTCTTGGCGCTGGAGCAATATCTGCGAGGGGAACCGCCCAAGGAGGATGTTGCAGGGGATGAGGTATGTGAGGATGTTTGTCCGGTGAGAGACAAGCTGGGGAGGCGTCTGGAGATAGGCCTCCTGCAAGCAGAGGGAGGCACGGAGGTAGTGGTTGTTGGAGAGGTTGAAGCGACCAAGATAGTAGAGGAATGTGACGCGCTGGGCGGCTGGGTAGAGGGATAGTGGTGGTGAGATTGTCGAGATGTTGACAAAGATCATCTTGGCAAGGTGAGTTCTCCGGCACTGGTTCCATGTCAGTATGAGAAGGGACATTACGATATGTGAGGCTAATACCGCAAAGAGGAGCTTGAGGACGAGATTGGCAAACATGTAGACGCCGACCTTTTTACCCTCAGGTCTGGCATAGCGAGCGCTTGAACGGTCCGTGAGACACGTGGTAAAGATCTTTTGGATGATTTCTGCCGAAGACTCTGCGATTGTCTTGTCCTCATCCAGGGCTCGAAGACGGCGCGTCAGCTCGGGACGCCTGTTGAGGCTCATGGTGAGACGCGCAAGGGTCTCGGATAGGGACATGCTGGTCTTGAGAAGCATGGTGCCATATGTAGGATGAGCAAAGGCTGTAGCACATGAGCTGGTATCGCCAGTTAGCAAAGTTCTTCTCTTCTATCAACGAGGTTGAGGTACGCACTTGACGAGGCCGCTCAACAACTGGTGAGCACCGAGCAAATCATCGTAATTGACGTCGCGCCAAAAGGCCAGGTAATCCTTCATGAAGGCGATGAAGCCCGGCCACACGGTCGCCTGGCCATCGGGAACGTCGTCATCCTGCGGGAGGGACCTCTCGATGACGTTGTCGAGGCCCTGCTGGCGGAACTGGGAGCGCAGCTCGGCGGCGAGGTTGTGATACTGCTGCGGGCTCCCGGGCTCGACCTGGAGCCAGGCGCGGAGCTTGTCGCCGTCCTGGGCGCGGACAAGGTTGCGGACCTGGGTGAGGAACTCGAGGACCAGAGGCATCTTTGTTTGTGGAAGGTGGTTGAGATGCCAATGCGTGAGGTTGTCTTGAGCGCGTCGAGATTGGCTGGTTGCGAGGCTGAGGGAGGTTTGGCAAGTTGAGATGGTCGGTGCTCCACTATGAGACGACAAAGGTTGATCAAGAGTATGTACACATTCAGTCCCGAATTGGATATATCATTTAGCGAGAAGGATCATGCATGCGAGTTTAATGGAAGGTTGCCAGTGCAAATATTCAATTTCCTAATTGGGCTATTTAATCCTCAATGCCGCTGCGTGAAGCCTTTGTTCATCCCATCCCTTTCAGTGCCTACCTACCCTGCGTCACATCAAGACTCTACCAAGTCCTCAATATCATGCAAACGACAGAACTGCAGCCATTTGTAAAAGGGGCGCATAATCAAGTGCACAAATTTTTCGATTTTTTTTTTTTTACGCTACTTGTATATATCATCCAGTTTTAACTGACGTCATTCATGCCTCTTTTCATCGCTTTTCATCTCTTACACGGACTCGATCCGCTGTACCACAAGGGCGGTTGCAGCACCGCCACCGTTGCAAATAGCCGCGACACCATACTCACCAGGCTTGAGCTGGTGAAGCAGAGTGGTGAGAATTCGCGAACCAGAGCTGCCGAGGGCATGGCCCAGAGAAATGGCACCACCCAGAGGGTTCACCTTGGCGCCCTCGAGACCCAGGATCTTTGAGTTTGCCAGGATCACGCTGGCGAAAGCCTCATTGAACTCCCAAATAGCGACCTGGTCCTTTGTAATTCCTGCACGCTCGAGAGCGATGGGGACAGCCTTGGCGGGGGCGACAGGGAAGTCGATGGGCGATGTGGCGGCATCAGCATAGCCGCAGATCTTGGCCAGCACTCGAGAGCCCGAGCCATACTCCTGAGCAATAGCCTTGTTGCCGAGGACCAGGGCGCTGGCACCATCGTTGAGAGTCGACGAGTTTGCCGCAGTCACGGTGCCGGTTCCATCGCGGACGAAAGCGGGCTTCAGCGTGGGGACCTTGTCGAACTTGACATCGTTGAAACCTTCGTCGGTGTCGACAACAATCTCGCCCTTTCGTGTCTTGACGGTGACAGGGGCAATCTCATCAGCAAAGGCCTTGTCCGCCCAAGCCTTTTGCGCGTTGCGGTACGACTGGATAGCGTACTCGTCCTGCTGCTCACGGGTGATATTGTGGTTCTTGACAGTGTTCTCGGCGCAGTTGCCCATGTGGAATTGGTCGTATACATCAGTCAGGCCGTCCTTGATAAGACCGTCCTCCATCTTCACATGGCCGAAAGCGGGGAGCCCACTTGCGCGGGGCACATAGTAGGGCACCTGGGACATGTTCTCCATACCGCCAGCAATCTGAGCCTCGGCAAGACCCAGCTGGATGTTCTGGGCGGCCAGGCTGACAGCCTTGAGGCCAGATGCGCACACCTTGTTGATCGTGGTCGCCTCGACTTCCTTGGGGAGGCCAGCGAAGAGGACGGCCTGTCGTGCGGGCGCTTGGCCAACGGAACCCTGAAGGACATTGCCCATGTAGACGTCGGTGATCTTCTCGACGGGAACCTTGGACTTTTCGAGGGCCGACTTGATGGCGACGGCACCGAGTTTGGGCGCTGACACTGACAAGAAGGCCCCATTGAACTGAATCGTGTTAGCTGAGCAATGATCAATCAAAGAGCCTGGCGTGCCTTGGCTGTAGGAGTTCGCGCGGCACTCAAGATGTAAGCATCCTGCAGTTCCTTGCGCAGAGCTGGCCGAGTAGAAAACCGTCGCGCCCCGTTCACATGTCCAGCGAGTTGGGCAAGCCGGCCGGCGGATCTAAGCTGAGTAGTGGACATTTCGAGAGAGGGATGGGGTATCAGAGGAAGGGAAGGGGTTGACAGAACAAGAAAAGACAAGAGAAGAAGAGAAAATGACTAGAGGAGAAGAGGATCAATTAGTATTGTAGCAGTCCCAGAATTATAAGACCAAAACGGCCTCGGGTATCACGGGTGATAGATGGCCGGAAACATTAGAGATACCCTCCGCTCGGTCCCCTTCGGCTTCCAGCGGGGGAGGGCCGAAAGTGGCGGGGGATGAAGCTCTCTGAACCGAGCTGCAATCCGGGGAAGTGACGTCTTGCCTAGGTACAAACCCGGCAGTGGGAACGCGGCGGCAGATACAAGTACCTTTGCTGCATCTGCTGTGCTGGCTTGGCAAGAGTATTTCCGTTGCGTCCTCCATTTCCGCAAGCTAGACCCTGGAAGAATAGGAACCAGTTCCTGTATCGGACAACGTCCGCTGCTTTTCGCGGTCTCGCTTCCGAAGTTTTCGGTTCCGAAGAACCATGATGGATCAAGAAGAGCGGCCTTTGTCCCCCGCGACCATCTCAAAGACCCCGGTGGGCGGACCGTCTTAGTGACTTGGTGATCACGTGCGGTGAACTAAGTGCAGTGGATCTGACCCGGACAAACAATTGGCTAGAATCAAACAGGTCTCTGATTGGCCAGTGATTACTGACACTGGAGCCTTCCAGTGGAATCACTCTCGTGAGGCTGTCGATGACCAATCTCCGTTTCCGCCCCATCCCTCCACCTTGCACCGCCAAATCCGTTGTCGCTGTACCAGCGAACCGTGCAGGTCATCTTTGTTTTCACACTCTGGGGATCACAGTTGTGGGGATCACAGTTGGAATCATCGTTGTGGTTGGTTTTTTTTCTTCTTATCACCGTCGCCACCGTCTAACTACCACACCCGAGCTCTTGAACGACCACCTTCCACCTCCCGAGTCCGCCTCCGCATCTATCCGCCATCATGTCTACAGCTGCGCGTCGCCGCTTGATGCGAGACTTCAAGGTATGGCATCTGGAGGAATAGCCAACATATAATGTTAACACTAGTCGTAGCGCATGCAGACTGACCCTCCCGCCGGTGTTTCTGCGTCTCCTGTCCCTGACAATGTCATGACCTGGTATGTCGCCTCGCCTCGACACGATCGATGACTTGGCTCAGATACTTATCAACTGCCGTAGGAACGCCGTCATCATCGGTCCCGCCGACACGCCCTTTGAGGACGGCACCTTTCGACTCGTGATGCAGTTCGAGGAGCAGTATCCGAACAAACCCCCGCAGGTCAAGTTCATCAGCGAGATGTTCCACCCAAACGTCTACGCCACCGGAGAGCTTTGCCTGGATATTCTGCAAAACCGATGGAGTCCAACGTACGATGTCGCCGCTGTCCTGACCAGCATCCAGAGGTAGGAAGAAGGAAGAACCCGGTTGTATATGAATGTGATGTTGATCATGGACAGTCTTCTCAACGACCCCAATACCGGCTCGCCCGCAAACGTCGAGGCATCCAATCTCTACAAGGACAACAGGAAGGAGTACACCAAGCGTGTCAGGGAGACGGTCGAGAAGAGCTGGGAGGACTAAGACAGAATCGACTCGACTCGACTCGACTCGAACCGACTACAGTGGGACAGAGAACGGTATGCCAACGTCGACTTGTCCAGCAGAGAAATGGATCACGGCCGCTCAACCATCATTCCCGTCCTTCTACGGCCCGAATCTTATAGCCGAAGGACGGGAGCAAATCTGTATATGGCGTTTTTTGGTGCGTGGAGTTGGACTGAATTGCATTCGAGGCGTTGCGACGTCCGAGGACGGAGACCCTCCTTGGGACATGTTATGATATATCACGAGGCACACTAGGAAGAGGAGTTGTCTGTTTCTTGAAGCGTCCGCATCTTTCGAATAAAGTCGTGTGTGTCTGTCGTAAATAGTCAGGTCTTAGTCGTTGACTCGGCGTCGGCCAGTGATGGCGGGCGGATGCCATGGGTGGTTGATGTGTCTACTCCGATAGGAATGATGGCACCCACTCCCAATCATGCCGAACGGAGCCCGCGTGCCATGATGATAACGGGCAGGTCCCACTTCCAATGCCTGAATTGCTGTTGACAATGCGCACGCAATGATCCCTGCCGCCTCCCGCATTACGGTGTCTTGTTATAAGCTTGTGAGATGCTGAGCATAGGTGCGAGATGAACTATTTATTCATCATTATAGATCCTGCTCCCTCGTCAGGTAGCGTCTTGACTAAAACCACCAATCCATCCCCCGATCAAGCCCCTCCACCCACGCCGCATCACGCAGTATCAGGAGGGACCCTTGACCCCCTCTCCAAATTGCGTGGTTGCTGCCGGCTGAAACGGGGCCATCCAGTCGGTGGTAGGGGCCTGCCCTGGGGACCTAGGGACGAAGGCGCCTAAAAGGCCCAGCCTCAGGGGGCCGGGGACCTGAAAACTCCAAAACCCGCTAAATCCCCCCTAAACTTACAGGAGGGGGCCTCCTGAGCGTACGCGAGTCTCCCCCTCCTCGTTTCCGCCCCCCCTCTTGGCAGTAAAGTTCTCCAATCAACTGGGCTAAAACCCACCGCCTCTCCATCGTTGTCAACGACTCGAGCGTGTGCGAGTGTGTTGTGCGTGTCCAGTGCGTGTGTTGACCTGGCTGTTGTTGTTGCGCCGCACCTCAGCGTCTCTCTTTCTCGGTGTGTTTGCTGATCGCACCACAAACCACCCACCCCCCGCCAGCCAGACCCTGTCTTGGCCGTGTTTTCGACCTCTTCAGTATCTTATCTTTTTTCCCTCTCCCTCACGCTCCCTGTTCCCGTGTTCGAGGTGCTCGAATCTCGACGCCGGCTTGCGGCTCTTTGCACCCTCCGCGGCCCGCATCTCTGCGACCTCCCCGCCTCACCCCCCTGACGGCACTTGCAAGTTACATACATACAGACAACCAACCCACGATCGAGCCCAGCGACTCTTGGACGGCAGCACCGTGGCCGATGATAGCTTCCCCCGTGTGACACATACCCTGCGTCCATCATGTCGTCCGCAAACAGCATCAAGGTCGTCGCCCGGTTCCGGCCTCAGAACAAGGTCGAACTCGAGTCGGGCGGAAAGCCCATCGTCTCCTTCGATGGCGAGGACACCTGCAGCCTCGACGTATGTCAATAATCTGCCTCTGCACGGCCTTGAGTGCCTCGACGCCCTTTGGCTAACCCGTTTCCCAGTCCAAGGATGCGCAGGGCAGCTTCACCTTTGACCGAGTCTTTGATATGGCATGTAAGCAACAAGACATTTTCGACTTCTCGATCCGCTCCACCGTCGACGATATCCTCAATGGATACAACGGAACCGTCTTTGCCTATGGACAGACCGGTGCCGGTAAGTCGTATACCATGATGGGCACAAACATCGACGACGACGACGGCCGAGGTGTTATTCCCCGCATCGTCGAACAGATCTTCGCCAGCATCATGTCGAGCCCCGGCACCATCGAGTACACCGTCCGAGTCAGTTACATGGAGATTTACATGGAGAGGATCCGCGATCTGCTTGCCCCGCAGAACGACAACCTGCCCGTCCATGAGGAAAAGAACCGTGGCGTCTACGTCAAGGGTCTCTTGGAGATTTACGTGTCGAGCGTCCAGGAGGTCTACGAAGTCATGAGGA
Source organism: Fusarium neocosmosporiellum (assembly GCA_006518225.1). Taxonomy (NCBI): domain Eukaryota; kingdom Fungi; phylum Ascomycota; class Sordariomycetes; order Hypocreales; family Nectriaceae; genus Fusarium; species Fusarium neocosmosporiellum. The sequence goes on from SSHR01002020.1 coordinate 29,446, forward strand.
GAGGAGGAAATGCCCGAGCCGTCGCCGCCACAAACATGAACCAGGAGTCGTCGCGATCCCACTCGATATTCGTCATCACCATCACCCAGAAGAACGTCGAGACCGGCTCGGCAAAGAGCGGACAGCTGTTCCTTGTGGATCTGGCTGGTAGCGAAAAGGTCGGCAAGACTGGAGCGAGCGGACAGACCCTCGAGGAAGCCAAGAAGATCAACAAGAGTTTGAGTGCCCTGGGAATGGTCATCAACGCCCTCACCGACGGCAAATCCTCGCATATCCCCTACCGAGACTCCAAGTTGACCCGTATCCTCCAAGAATCCCTCGGTGGTAACAGTCGGACGACACTGATCATCAACTGCTCTCCCAGCAGCTACAACGATGCCGAGACACTCAGTACCCTGCGATTTGGTATGAGAGCCAAGTCAATCAAGAACAAGGCCAAAGTCAACGCCGAGCTCAGCCCTGCCGAGCTCAAGTCCCTTCTCAAGAAGGCCCAGGGGCAGGTCACCAATTTCGAGAGCTACATCTCGAATCTCGAGGGCGAAATTCAGCTATGGCGTGCTGGTGAATCTGTTCCTAAGGAGAGATGGGTGACGCCCAAGACTTCCGATGCCGTCGCTAGAACCAAGGCCGACGCCCGAAGCTCGACACGACCTTCCACACCCTCATTAATAGCAGAGAGCCGCTCAGAGACGCCCGCGATATCTGAACGCGCTGGCACACCGAGCTTGCCGCTCGACAAGGACGAGAGAGAAGAGTTTTTGCGACGGGAGAATGAGCTGCAGGACCAGATCTCAGAAAAGGAGTCCCAGGCCACGGCTGCCGAGAAGCAGCTTCGAGAGACAAAGGAAGAGCTCGCCTACCTCAAGGAACACGACAGCAAGGTGGGCAAGGAGAACGAGAAGCTCACGACCGAGGTGAACGAGTTCAAGATGCAGCTGGAGAGGCTCACGTTTGAGAGCAAGGAGGCACAGATTACCATGGACGCCCTGAAGGAGGCAAACTCGGAGCTTACTACGGAGCTTGACGACGTGAAGCAGCAACTTCTTGACGTCAAGATGAGCGCCAAGGAGACGGGCGCTGCCCTCGACGAGAAGGAGAAGAGGAAAGCCGAAAAGATGGCCAAGATGATGGCCGGCTTCGATCTGGGCGGCGACGTGTTTAGCGAGAACGAGCGTCACATCGCAGAGACTATCGAGAAGGTCGATGCGCTACACGAGCTGAGCGCCACCGGCGACAACATCGCGCCCGATGAGTTCCAAGCGCTTCGAGCCCGCTTGGTGGAGACACAAGGCATCGTCCGACAAGCTGAGCTTTCCATGTACAGCACCACTTCCAGCGAGGCCGACTCAAGGCGGAGACAAGAGCTGGAGGCTCGTCTCGAGGCCGTTCAGCAAGAGTACGAGGAGGTTCTCACCCGCAACCTCGGCCCCGAGGACGTTGAGGAGGTCAAGGCTCGACTGGAGAATGCCTTTGCCAACCGCCAGACTGCTCAGTCTCAGTTTGTGGATGAGCTGAAGGCCGACATTACGCAGAAGGCTGCCGAGAACACAAGAATGAAGACGCTGATCGATGACCTTCAGCAGCGCGTCAAGGCTGGCGCCGCGGCACCGATGGCCAATGGCAAGACGATCCAGCAGCAGATCGCCGAGTTTGACGTCATGAAGAAGAGCCTCATGCGTGACCTTCAGAACCGATGCGAGCGTGTTGTCGAGCTCGAGATCTCGCTGGATGAGACCCGAGAGCAGTACAACAACGTTCTTCGATCGTCCAACAACCGGGCGCAGCAGAAGAAGATGGCCTTCCTGGAGAGGAACCTCGAGCAGCTGACCCAGGTTCAGCGCCAGCTCGTCGAGCAGAACTCGGCTCTCAAGAAGGAGGTTGCCATTGCTGAGCGCAAGCTCATTGCACGAAACGAGCGTATCCAGAGCCTGGAGAGCCTGCTACAGGATAGCCAGGAGAAGATGGCTGCTGCCAACCACAAGTATGTATCCCCTTGTTTGCCCCTTTTCGGCCGAACAGCACTGACAGTGTATCACTAGGTTCGAGGTCCAGCTGGCTGCGGTCAAGGAGCGTCTCGAGCTCGCCAAGGCCGGCAGCACCCGTGGCCTTAACTCACCAGGCGGCTTCAGCTTTGCCAGCGCCGGCAGCCGGATTGCGAAGCCGCTCCGCGGAGGCGGTGGCAGTGATGTCGCCCCCGCCATCCCGACCATCCAGAACCTCCACCAGACTGAAGGGAACAGTGGCAGCAGCAACAAGCGAGCTAGCTGGTTCTTTAACAAGTCATAGATGTGAAAGAGAAGAAAAGGAAAAGACACACAGAGAGAGGTCCCTGCTTTGCGTTGGGCACGGCGTTGCGAGCAGATCTGGTAGAAGCCCCCTTCATACCCCCACCAAACGATGCCCCGTTCGTTAAAACTTTCCACTTGTTTCTTTCTTGTCTTGATTATTTTCCCTTGTCCCCTCGACTTCCCTTCTTGCTAGACGAGGGCCATAGGGGATGGGGAGGCTACGATGATTTGGATTTTATGACATGCTTCGCAATGGGACTAGGGAAGGTCGGATGATTGCTACAGGGACGGCGCTCTGGGCGCGAAAGACGGAGACCAAGCGAGTGAGAGGAAGCTGTGAGAAGAGCTGCAGAGCAAAGCAAGATATTGCACGTGTGGGAGTCTTGTTCCACGACGACGCAGGTAGCTCAGGCATGAAGTTTAAGAGAGTTAATGAATTGAGTTCCCAACCGGTTTTGATTTGGTTACCAGAGCGGGACTAGATAGACAAGAAATGTGATATACGTGGTATTGTTTGTGTCCAATCGTGAACAACTTATTGTGCGCTACATACATAGTACGCTATACGTAGATGATGCTAAAGTAGATGGTTGGGTCGAGACAGAAAGCCCTGAGAGTTCCGAATGGTGTTGCAGATATGACAGTTTAGGCGCCCTTCTCGCCAGAGCTTCCATTCTTGGCAGCACCCACGAGGCCGAAGATGAAGATCTGGAGGACAATAAAGGCGCCTAGAAGCATGCCACTACCAATGCTGACACCAAGGATCTTAACATGAAGCATGATGATACGGCGCCAGGCAGCCTTGGAGAAGCTGGACCAGGCGTCGGCAAGGGTGGCATAGCCAGGTCCGCCAACGACAGCAGGTTCAACCCTGCCGTTAAAGGAGCGGTCGAAGGGGATGATGGTGTCCCAGTCTGCTGGGAGGAGGGAGGCCTGGATGCGGACGAGAACAACCCAGGCGGGGATGAGCAGGATCACCTCGCCAACGAGAAGGATAAGACTAGCAAGGAGGATCCTGACGGAAAGGTCGATAGGGTTGTTGACCTTTGAGATATGGAGGGTGTTGATGACGAGGCCACAGAGGGCAAAGGTGGCCTGGCCAGCGGCCCAGAAGATGAGAGTAGGCCTCCAGGTGGCCTTCAGGGTGGTCTTGAAGGGGGGCAGACGGGACCAGAAGCTGAGGGCAGAGGTAGGGGTGATGACCTGGTGAATCCAGGTGGCTCTGAACTGGACGAGGAGCACGGAGCTGACGAGGCCGCCGACAAAGACGCCGATGCCATAGGGCAGGCAGATGGAGAAGGCGGCAATGATGAAGGCGCTGATGATGGTCTGGACGACGAGGCAGGGCAGACCACGGAAGCAGGCGCGGAAGCCGCCGTGAGATCGAACCAGACGGAAGGTGGCCCGGAAGGACGAGGTGACGGGCCGACCGTCAGTACCGGGGCCGGCAATGTTGATAACCGGAGCAGTGGTAGAGGAGGGCTTGGGGCCGTTGGCGCCAGGGTGGAGG
>SSHR01002023.1:0-11403 GCA_006518225.1 Fusarium neocosmosporiellum
ATCAGAGGGTAAGCACGAGATTATTGAACCAAGGGCTGATTGTTTATTGATAGGGATGATCTCGTTATTTCATCAATATTTCTGCTTCTTCAGACTAACTCTCCCGATCGTGTGGTCATCATCCGGGATGGCAGGTCAACCTTTTGCTGACCGGGCCTTTTCCCCGCAAGCTTTCCCCAGGCGTCGAGATGGTTGTGCCCAAACTTGGTAACTATTACTAATAGCCTTTATCTCTTCTCTGGGGAGTGCCCCAACAGTCGAGGAGTGCAGTCCATGTTCGCCAAGAGTCCTGGCAATCACGGTCGTTCCGTTGGCTCCTGGGCGAAAAGCCATGGTCCGACGGGGATGGGAATGGCCGCACTGTTTCCCCTTTTGGTCCTTTTTGTTGTCTGCTTTTATTGCCAAGGCCTTGGTGTCGTGATCCACTCGCAGCCAACAGAAGAGACAATCGCCGGGGCCCTCGTGACGAGTCGACTTTCAAGGTCAAGGCCAAGAGATTGCCGGCGGCGAAGGACAAGTTGCTCCTTGGAATGGCCTTTTGTGAAAAAGTCTGGATGAGGTCTGGAGAAGATCTCCCTTTGTTTGTCTCTGCACCTCACACGAGCCCTCACCCGAGACCATGGACCAGCTGTCTCCGACGGTGTCTCGGGCTGCAGAGCTCTGCAATGCTCCGGAGGTGGTACAGCATGGCACGTCCTCTTGTATCCCGTCTCCACTGCTGGATCTTGCCCTGTAGAAGGATTCCCACCGGCACTTGGCTCCCCGTAGCAAGCAAGCATCATGGACTGACCTGATGATGCTGCCATTATCTGTTCCCACTCGTATCCATAATGACCCGCTATCCCCAGATCCGCAGTGCATGGTCCTTATCTTGACACGGACGGGTAAGCACCCAAAGCGTTGACGGCAATCTTGATGGGGCGATTGCCAGCTCGCTCTGGACAGCGACAACATCAACAGGAGCTGCGGCTGCGGCTGAGGGAGCCGAGGCAGAGCGTGACGGGTACGGTTTGCGCCGGGATTACAGCTCGTCATGAACTCCTTGTCCTCGCATTCGTGACAATTGAAGTTGTCGCCGCGGGTCAAGATGGCACCCAAGCCTTTCATCTCCTTCCATCTTGAGCCTCAACCCAGGGAGCGGCCGCGACGCCCATGTCACCGGGTCGCGATAGCCTCTGTGGGTTTGTGGAGGCGAATTTGGGGTAGCGACAGAAAAGTGATCGTACCAAACTGAGAGGAGAAGGAGGAAACCGTTGGAGAGTGAGCATTGCCACGATGAGGGCCAGAACAGCACCATCGTACAGTACTGTGCCTCTCCACATTCCCCCCCCTCGTCTCGGACGGTGGTTAAGCTTGATGGTTAGCTCTCTTCTCGGATTGGCTCCGAAGGCGCCACCAAATAAGCCCAAGAAACGTTGGTCCACTGCCCAGGACGAGGGGAGAGGGCTTGGTGGCTGCTTGCCAAGTCGGACCCCAACCCGGCTTCAACAGTGATCGATCTTAACACCTTCCCTTCTCAGTAGAATCCCCGTTGCAGCAGAGACCACCAAGACAGCTAGAAAGGTCACGCGTCGAGGCGAGATAGCCAGCGATCATATCTCGACCTTGGCCAAGATGCACCCAGCTCGCTCTGCCAAGTGCGGGGACCCTAGCCCGAGCTGGCCAGTGCGTGCGGATGTGCGACAGCGCTTCCGCTGCCATCGCGTAGGAGGCGTCCAAACGTTGCTCCGGGGCGTTTTACGACTCAATACAGTCGGCGACTACTACGTAAGAACAATCCTCATACGTGTTTCTGTGTTCTCCAGAGACTTTGCTGACTGTGACACCAGAGCAAGCCTTGCTTCTTGGCCATGATCCCGGACTCGGGGAGCACCAGCCAGTCACACACCACCCCCCTTTCAGCTGCGAGCCTCAATAGAAGTTTCCCCGGGGGGCCAAATGCCTGGAACCTTTTGACGTCCCTATCTCGTCTGATACGGCTGGTGCATATCCCTTCTTGGCATTCACATGGTGCTACCACATACCAAGACCCCCCCAGGGCTTGGGATCGTCTCTGATCCTTCTCCTGCCTTTTTTGCAATGGGCTGCCGCTTGCTACGTCGTACAGATTTTGCCCTCTGCCGCTCGTTAGATAAAGTGTCCCGTCCCGCCCGCGTTGGCTGCTGATTATCCCCCCTCAGTCTGTGCAAGGTCTCCTCCTCTCAAAGACCCCTCAAAGCTCGACGCTGAGAGCTCTCTTTGTTTTCTCTTTCCCCCGTCACACACTCAAGCAGCCAATTCTTTACTGAATACGTCCTTCGCCATGACATCCAAGGACGCCGCCCTCGACGTGGGCCCGGTTACGCCCCCGTCTCTCAGCCAAGATCCTGAGAAGGACTCTGGCAATGGCAACGAGATCCCCGAGGACTTCCGTGAGAAGGACTTTATGACCCGAAATGGTCTCAACCTGCGGTCTTTCCAACGCCGTAAGTTCAAGCAGGCCACGTTGCTCATATGCCGCCCTAACATGAGGTCTAAGGTGACTGGGGCACTGGTGCCGTCGAGCTCGATCGCTCCATGAAGAAGCGCCACCTCCACATGATCGCCATTGGTGGTTCCATCGGTGCTGGTTTCTTCGTTGGCTCTGGTGGTGCCCTGACCAAGGGTGGCCCTGGCTCTGTCTTCATCTGCTTCTGTATCGCTGGTGTCATGATCTTCAACGTCGTGCACGCCCTTGGCGAACTCGCTGTCATGTATCCCGTCTCTGGTGGTTTCTACACGTACTCTACTCGCTTCATCGATCCTTCCTGGGGTTTCGCCATGGGCTGGAACTACGTGAGCTACCCTCGATCGCATCAAGCTGGATACTTTCGCTAACTGCCTTCAGGTCTTCCAATGGGTCATCGTCTTACCGCTTGAATTAACTGTGTGCTCTTTCACGGTTCAATACTGGAATAAAGAAATCAGCGAAGCCGTATGGATTAGTGTATTCTGGGTTGTCATCATCTTCGTCAACATCTTTGGAACACTGGGCTACGCCGAAGAAGAGTTCTGGAGCTCTTTATTCAAGCTAGCTGCCATCGTCATCTTCATGATCGTCGCCGTCATTCTGATCTGCGGTGGTGGCCCATCCCACGGCAACTTTGACACGTACCAAGGTGCAAAGTTGTGGTATGATCCAGGCGCTTTCCAGAACGGCTTCCGCGGCTTCTGCGGTGTCTTTGTCACTGCCGCCTTCTCTTTCGCTGGTACTGAGCTGGTTGGTCTTGCTGCCGCCGAGTCCCAGAACCCGGCCAAGTCCCTGCCCGGCGCTATCAAGCAGGTCTTCTGGCGTATCACTCTGTGAGTACTTGAGCTAACAGTGGGCAATGATCTCTGCTAACGTCCGTCAGCTTCTACATCGTCGGTCTTACTCTTGTTGGCATGCTGGTCAGCTCCACCGATGACCGACTCCTCAACAGCAGCAACCCCTATAAGGATGGTACCTCGCCCTTCGTGCTCGCTGCCAAGGACGCTGGTCTCAAGGGTTATGACTCCTTCATGAACCTCGTCATCTGCATTTCGGTCGTCTCCATCGGCGTCTCGTGTGTCTACGGCGGCTCTCGTACCCTGACTGCCCTCGGCGAGCAGGGCTACGCCCCCAAGATCTTCACCTATATCGACAAGTCTGGCCGCCCTCTCGTTTCGGTCCTGTTCAACCTCATCTGGGGTGCCCTTGCCTACGTCGTTCTGGCATCCTCAGGCTCTGTCGTCTTCGACTGGCTCCTGGCCGTCTCTGCTCTTGCTGCCCTGTTCACCTGGGGATCTATTTGCTTCGTACGTTGCTCCTATCGTCACATTTGGTCGCATTTTGCTAACTGGACATGTCAAGGCTCACATTCGCTTCCGTACTGCTTGGATTCGCCAGGGCCGCTCGCTTGATCAGATCCCCTTCAAGGCTTGTGGTGGAATCTACGGATCGTACATCGGCCTGTTCCTCTGCTTCATCATTCTTGCTGCCCAGATCTTTGTTGCCATTGCCCCTCCTGGAAAGACTGGCGTTGGTACAGCTGAGGACTTCTTCAAGGCCTGCCTTGCCATCCCCGTCGTCCTTGTCTTCTGGATTGCTGGATTCATCTGGAAGCGAAGTGGCTGGCTTACCATTGACCAGATTGACCTCGACACTGGTCTCCGTGAGCATGACTGGGACAGCGTCAACGCCTACCGTGCCAAGGTTGCATCTTGGCCTGCCTGGCGCCGGGTCCTGCACAAGTTTATGTAAGATGGAAGCCAAGCTTCTATCGGCTCTGGCTTTGGTCTTGCCGACATGATCTAGATTGTATTTACCCCCTCGCATGCGAGGATTATCTGATAATACCCATCAATATATCGCTTTGAACCGCTTCTTGGACCAGGCTTGGCATTAATAACTCTGCAAATCTATTACAACTGCTTCCAAGTGGCCTGTGGCTAATTTATAATATATTCGTAAGTGTAGTTCTCACCAATATCGGTCGGCTCAAGTGGGATAAGTGGCGATAGACCGGCCATCCCGCTCCATCCGAGCGGGATTGACGAAATAATGGCAGCGTTGAATTTGTCATTCCTGGCAGATATTTAAATCTTTCGTAAGGGGGGATTGTGTCAGGAATTCTAGGCTTGGCTATATTAATATCGATCGACAGGCACACTTCAGATTTTGTAGTCCTGGCTGCTTACACCACCACGACATCAACGCCAAACACCAAGTCACCATGCTCGACGTAACTTTGTTGCACCTTTTCTCTGATGCTGAGGAGAACGGAAGTAGCTGGTCTGATAGTGGCTACTTGCGACATTATCAGCAGCACTTAACCCACCTCGAAACTGGTTCAAAACTGAGTCTTCTCCAAGAGTTACTCTGCGTTCGATCGCCTGTGCCGCCTCTGCCAGAAGACATTCTCCAAAATATCGACTCTATTCTCTTGCGTGCCAGAGAACACCGTATCCTCACCCAAGTCTCCTCGCTGACTCCATTGCGGACGATCAGACATGAACAAGGCCGGGCCACCAATCTTTGTCTATGGAGAGGAGATATCACCACCTTGACAGGCATCACAGCGATTACCAATGCTGCCAACGGTCAGATGCTGGGGTGTTTCCAGCCAACACATCGCTGCATTGATAACATCATTCATTCGCGGGCAGGGCCTCGCTTGCGAGATGAGTGCTTCCAGCTTATGCAGGAAAGAGACAAAGACCTCGGCGCCGGTGAGACCCTTGTCACTCGCGGATATGCTCTGCCTTCATCGTATGTAATTCACACAGTAGGCCCACAACTCCGTCGTGGTGCCTCTCCGACCGAGGTTGAGAGGAAACAGCTCGCTAGATGCTACGAGTCTGTTCTTGAAGCTCTGGAGCTGCTTCCAGCCGAAGATAGTAGAAAGGCGATTGCACTCTGCTGTATCTCGACAGGACTGTTCGCGTTTCCAGCTGAAGAAGCAGCTGAAGTTGCAGTCTCAACTGTACTGTCGTGGCTCGAGAGCCATCCATCAACAACAATAACCGACATCATATTCAACACCTTCACCGAGTCCGACACCGGGATCTATTCAAAGCTATTTGAATCTTTGCCCAAAGAATGGACCCCTCTATGTGATGAGCCCAAACTGGCACCACTCGTGGGATCCGTGGCTTTGGCTCGCGAATGGCTCGACTCTGCGGACGCCGTTTTGGTGACCGCAGGCGCTGGACTATCGGCTGCTGAGGGCTTGGACTATCACTCCCGATCGCTGTTTGCAAAGAACTTTCCTGGGTTCCTCAAGTATGGGTTGACATCCCTGTACAGTGTCTTTGGCTATGATGACTGGCCGTCAGAGGAGCATCGATGGGGCTACTTCTTTACTCATCTTAATATGGTGGCTAATTGGCCCAAGACACCTTCTTACCAAGCCCTCATATCATGGCTGGACAAGTTTGGCCCTGACGCTCACGTTCGCACTTCCAATGCGGATGGATTGTTCTTGGCCAACGGCTGGTCGGAGAAGCAGCTATCCACTCCCCAGGGCTCTTATGCGTATGTTCAGTGCCTGGAAAACTGCCGAGTCGAGGCCACAGTTCCGTCTGCGCCTCTTGTCGCTGATGCGATCCCACACTTGGATAAGGTTACCCAGAAGTTGATGGACTCGAGCAAGGTTCCGCGGTGTAAATATTGTGGAGCGAAGATGAACATTTGTGTACGGGCGGGCCCGTGGTTCAACCAAGCCCCCTTCAAAGAGGGCGAAGCTGTGTGGAAGGCCTGGAAGTCAAGGATCCTTAGGGAAAAGAAGAAGTTGGTGATCCTGGAACTTGGTGTGGGCATGAACACGCCTGGTGTTTTGCGATGGCCGAACGAGGACCTTGTTTTCAAGGGGAACGGTTTGGTGAAGCTGGTGCGTGTTGGATTAGGACCAGAGGCGGTTGTATCATGGGACCAGGAGGATGGGGAGCTGAGCACATATTTGGATGGAGATATCAGCCAGATCATGCCTTTGTTGGTGGGTGATGCTTAGAGTTTGCCGTTGAAGACGCGGACCTGCGAGTTGCACGTTGTTCGCCTGCCATTCAACTTCGGCGTTTGACTAAACTAGGTAGAAATGGAACAAAGAGAATTCAAACGAGCCAAACCAATGTCTTGACCATGGCCACACGTGATGCCTCCAACCCGCCTTGGCGAGGTCACACGTCATCTTTGGAGGCTCTGGAGAGGCTCATTTGCCAAGCGTCATGCTGACATGGGTTTCACGGGTGATCCGGAACGCCCGCGTGGCTGTGCGCCCCGCCGTGATTGTCTGCAGGTGAGTTGCTGCCCACAAAAAGGGCGCACAGCCGCCTTTTGTGAGAGGCTGTAGACTTGAACTGTCCTTTGAGACTGAGGCACAAGAAAAGCCTGACGATGCACTCAAGTTGACAACAAACAATGGGATTCGAGGCCCTTTCTAAACTCGCTGCGGCCGGTGAGGCTGCCTATCACAATCTGTCCAAGAAATGGTGAGTCTCCATTGTCTGTGCTCTACGTAGGCCAAAACGAACTGACACGGTGACACCGCACAGGGAGGACCGAAAAGCGCGACACGCCGAAGATGAGAGGGATGCAAAGCTGAGAGAAGAGATTCGCTTGCGAAATGAGTTTCTCGGTCTGGTCACAAGCAAGATGACGGGCGACTCAGTTCACGAGATGGCGCCTCTAATATGCGACCCTCGCAGCCATCACAAAGCCGTGTTCCTGGTGACGACACCCATCGCGTTTGGGAAGTTTGCGTTATCCGAGGCAAGCTACAAGCTCTTGGCTAGGCACGTCGGCATGAGCCTCAACAGCGTGAGCCACTGGGCTGTTTGCGTGATCGACAGGGGGCTGGGGAAGTGTTACTGCTACGATTTAATGAGCGACCGTCTGGAATTAAGTGCCCTGGGCAAAAACTACTTTCGTGTCGCCGTGATTACGCCCGAGTTTATTGACACGTGGAGTTCTTGCTATTACATTGGCGAAACAACAAAGTCGCACCAAGAGATTCAGGACCTAGGTAAGCCGAAGGAAGAATATGGGTTTCTGGGGGCTACTAACGTCTTTTTCCAGGCCGACATCACATGGAACTGAATCCCCGATATCACCTACTATCGAACAACTGCCAACATTTGGTGGATACGCTTGTCAAAGAGCTATGCAACGGCAAGGTCATCAGTCAAGCCAAGTTGGACGAGGAGCTATCTCTGGCCTCTCCAAAGATTGCGCGCGACCTGATGATAGCACGACTGAGATCCAAAATGGACGTGGGAGGTGAGAGCGAGGACAGTCCCTCGGTCAAGGAATATCTGGAGGCAGTGAAGAAGCACTGGGGAGACAAATAAACCACTTGCAACAAGGAGTTTACTGGGATTCACTTCATCTGGAAGCCAAGGAAGGTTCTAGAATCGGACCAAAAATGGGAGCGTATTCATTGAGAATAGACCATAGGATCCAGCACTATGTTGCTACCTACCTACTTAATACATGTTGTTAGACAACAACGTGACCGCACTGCTTAGATTCTTTGCATACCACAGCCCGTCATCTTCATTCTAACAAAGCCCTTCCGAGGTTTGTTTGGGAAAGACAGCCAAAGAGAAACTGCGTTAGAAACGTGCCCTGGTAAGCTCTTCGTCATAAGCTAGAGACCAGGACCGGCGCCTCGGGTGGCTTAGATGATAAGTGAGGATTTCTCCTGAGTCACTTCCATATGAGGATGAGATGTTGTCTTAGACTAGCGCGATCTCAACACATAGTCGTAGTATGATAGAGGTCCTGGTTGAATGCAGTGACGTGATTAGTGACGCATGCAAGCGAACTACGCTCGGCATTTGCACAGCCCAGCTCCATGCCTCATCAACAGATTTTGTCTAAGTCGTATTGAAGAATATTTGATGGAGTTTGAGCTTCTTCCAAGAGGCAAGGTATTTGCCTTCCCTTGGGAAGAGGAAAGGCAGCATTTCACAAATAAGTCTCAACGTAAGATTTCTGATCATATGGTTGTTGCTATAGAGAGTTTTATATCCGTTTCAGTACAGGGTTTTATGGTATTGTCCATAGAGTTCCATTGAAACTGTATTCTTGTCCATTGGGCCCAATACTTGATGCTTCTTATGGAATGGAACCATGACACAAACCTTTCACTCACTAAATTAGTACCAACAGATTACGTCGTGCGTCTAGGGGACTCTAAACGCAACCCCTGCAGTTACTTTGCCTGCGGAAGGTAGTGGCCCAGTGCTCCTATGACCTCCAATCTTCCTCTCTCACCAGAGTATATGTAGCCTTAAATATAACCCCTATTTGGGCCTTGATTTCGATCCTAGCATCACACAGCGAGTTATAGAGAATAGGACCACCCCTATAGACTCAACGTTTCGTGTCTTAGACAGCAACTAACCCTTTACCCCAAAAGCACACCACAACGGTCCAAAGCGTAAATAGCTCGGTCAGATTTTCACGAAGACACATACTAATAGCCTCTGCCATACTGCAGGGAAGTGCTGGAGCGACGAATGACTCTCAACAGATTTCGGTTAATACCAGAGGGGAGATATAATAGGCCTATCGTACACGCCAGATATTACTCCGTCTTATTTATCTGCCACCGTGTTTTGTTGTTTTCTATCCTTGCCGGGCGCATTGCGAGCGCCCTCCCAAAAAGCGAACAGTTGGATGAGACCTGAGTAGGCGTTGTTCTATTTCATGTCAAATCTAGCTACTCTTCCGCTAATGCAAGGTCAACGGCGGCTTCAGCATGCACAATGCTCGTGTCAATAATAGGCACCGAGCTATCCTCCTGCGAAACCAACATGCCGAACTCGGTGCAACCAAGAATGATCGTCTGTGCTCCTCTGGCAACCAAGTCCGCTATGGCGGCCTTGAACTTTTGTCTCGTTTCCGGGAGGAAGATGTTTTTGGCAAGCTCCTGATACAGCGCATTGTGGACGTTCCCCTGATGCTCGCCCTCCGCAACCAAGACCTTCAGTCCAGCTTTCTGTAGACGGCCTACGAAATAGGTCCCAGTCATGGTGTAGCGACTGCCAAGAAGGCCGAAAGTTGAGTAGCCGTTGTCAAGGGCCTTCTTCGCAGCTGCATCAACGATGTGAAGCATGGGCAAGGGCACAGCCGGCGTGATGAAGCCCTCGGCAGTGTGAACAGTATTGCAGGCTAGTAAGAAGAAGTCCGCACCCGCAGCTTTTAGCTTCATTACTTCAACAGCGAGCAGTCTCCCAACTTCATCCCATCGTCCCTCAGCCTGCGCCTTCTCGATAAGAGCAAAGTCCGTTTGAGCGAGCACTAGGGTCGGCGTCTGAAGACCGTTGCCTGCGGTGCGTTCTTTGTAGTATTCGTTGATTCTTCGGTAGTAGACGAGCGAGCTCGGCCAGGCAATGCCGCCGACGATGCCGATTGTCTTCATGGTCTGTAAGGTCATTAGGGCACGACTTTTAGCAGGAATAAGGCTTAGATATACCACAGTTGAATGTCTGATATAGACGATGAACAGGTTAAAGTCGAATGACTAAGAATTGGTGGACATTTCTAAAACCATTCTGGCATGCATGCTCTTCTTATCTTAATGGAGGCTCTGGTGCTTGTCCGTTGATATTCGGTGCTTCAAAGTTCCGAAGTGGATCTACCGGTAAGGCTCCATGAGGCCGGGGGCGGGGGTGGTGTCAGAGCAACTCAATAGAAACAACACAGTCGTAACACCACTGAAGGTCAAAGCACAGGCAATGCCTGTAGCAGCAAAGGCCAAGAAACCTCCAAAACCGGTCGGATACTTTGGGAGATAAAACTTCCCACGAGTCCGCCGCTGCCTCCCATGCACATCATGAATGCGATCCCCATAGCTCTCTTCTCAGCGTTGGCGAGGTTGTTGATGGTCCAAGCAAGGCATCCGGGAATAATGGGGTAGATGCCAATAAACTCGGAGACGAAACTCAAGCGTACTAAAATCCATTTCCGTTTCCAGAGCTGAGCTCCTGCTGCTCTAAGACGGCTGAGTCTCCCGGAGCTCGGGCCGAGCTCGGGTGAGCTGAGGCTGAGCTGCCTGGCTGGGCCTACTTTTAGGATCGCAAATCCCTGTATGGGGCCCTAATCTGGGACCTGTTCTTGTTTCGGGCTACGACTAGGGTTCCCTTCCCCAGGCCTCGACTAAGCTTGTTTGTTGAAGCTATCACCAAGCTATACCTGCATACAATGCCGCCTCCTTCAGAAGTTGAAGCAAACATGTTAATGGGCACTACAAGAGAAAGCCCTAGCCTGGGCGCGTTGGGAAGGCAATATGAAGCCGTAAGCTAGTCTCGGGTTGGCATTGAGTGGCGAAGGTGGCTGCGTTCGGGTTACTGATAGGTTAATCAAACGCCTTTCGATGCACGATAAGCCCCGTTTTGAATATAGCGTGTGCCTGATAGTTGTGTGGAGTTATTTATAGGTTAGCTGGATTATCTACAGTCTTGTAACGCCTTGAGGTATTTATGTCGCTCGTCTATACCTTGGAGTAGAGGATCCGTGTTGATAAGATACCCGTTCCTTATCATTCTATCACCTTCTGCCGTAGTATTACTAGTTTCTTTGTACTGATAACCGTCTATAACCTCCTGGTAGTGGAATAATGTCATCGCTCGTTGATGGCTGGATTATTATGCCAGGCGAGTTGGCCAGCTCTTTCTACGAATGGGACAGCAAATTGGGGAACTTGCGGGAACACCAGTGACCTGGAAACAGCAGTGCGTTGTTTATAGTAGTCTTTGGCGAAAAGAAGCGACATATACTGGTCATCGGCGCGGAATATTGTCCTGTGTGCGGCGATGCGGTGGGTTACTCCGACACGGCCAGTCTTGATTGGGGTGAAGAGTTTAGTCATTGTTATAATATATAAGGGTCCTCATATATGCACGACCGGTCGTGCAAATAAG
>SSHR01002025.1:0-14056 GCA_006518225.1 Fusarium neocosmosporiellum
CCCTTATAATCAGGAAAATACTTTTCGTATATCCTCCTCGCATACTCAAGCAGCGCCGGATACTGCCTCACAACCTTTCCACTCGTCGGTGAACTAAAAACAACAATTAGCAAAGTTCATCAACCAACTTGCACAGCCATACTCACGCATCACACGTCAAAGCCGAAACAATGAACGCAAAAAGCGTCGCATCAACTTCCGTAGGCTCTTCACCCCCAAGAGCCCAAAACGGCCCATCCCGGCTCGTCCTCGCCTCGGATATCAGCGCGTCGATGCTCTCCCAGACTTCCTTCCTCAGAGTCGCGACTTCGTCGTCCGTGAAGCGCCCTGTTCCCTGACCCCAGAGCGCCTTGGTGACATTCCGATGCACGAGCAATCCGACGAGCACCTGAAGAGGCCACGGGATGGGAGCTAGAGCATTCGACCTCATGGTGTAGTAGTTATCGCACCACCTCTCCCGCGTTCCATAAAACGACACCTTATCCTCAACAAGAGCTCTGAAAGCAAGATCAATCGCCTTCTGAGCAGGCGAGAGCTTGGTGTTTAGATCCTCCACGATGCCATCCTCGATGAAGCGTTTGATGATAAATGTCGAGTCCCCCAAGCGCTCATGGGTGTCGAGCTCGACGTAAGGAATCTTGCCCCGCGGCCCAGTCTTTGGTGAACCTCCGCCGACTTTATATGTGATGCCGGCGAGGCGTAGACGTGTTTCGAGCTTGATGACGAAGGGAGACCATGTAAATGTTCCTGGTTCTCCGAATCCGCGGAAGAGGGTGATCTGGGGGGTTTTAGGGGATGTCATTTTGCGCCAGGACATAGTTTTCTTGCAAATATTGTTATTAGAAGCAAATAGCATAACGTTTTCCCTTGATTCATACATGAATTTATATCATGCTCCGGTGTTTTCATCGTGATTCGCGCCGCCTCGCGGCTCCGTCGCTGACCGGACTTTGACTCGGAGTCCGGACCCACACCGGGCGCGAGCCCGCGAGCACGGCAAGATGAAAAGCCCGGCACGGTCCTTGACACGGCCGCCTATATATCAGACTGTCCCAATCAACAAAATGTCATGTCCCCTTTGATACTGAAGCCATCGTCGAGTCCGCAACGAATATGGGCTCGGATAGACTTGCCCTGCCCACGGACAGAATTGCCCAGAATGGAAGTCCGCCGGCCCCACGCGCCGGCCTTGTCTTGGCGAGCTGCCACGGAGCAGCCCTTTTGCGATGGTGCAAAGCTGTGTTGGAGGAATTGCATTAGTTTCATTCGTCCCTAGCTATTCTTGTCGTCTTGTTGATCATGGGTCAGATATAGCTCCGGAGAGAAACACGTCCTGTAAAGTGACCATGTCCCATCATGAGATCCTACCCTGAACAGCGCAATTACTCTGAGATGAACAAAACTTGATCAAGTGCTGAGTAGAATCTCGTGAGATGACTAAAACCCTTCGCCTGGACCTTCTCTACTATCCTCTGTCGTCCCTTTTTTCGGCCAAATCCACCCTAGGTCTACCACGGCAGCCAATCGTGGCGTCGGGGAGCCCGCTCAATTCGCCCGGAGCTCCAGCGACGGCGAGAAGCCCGTGGGGTCTGTCCCCGTCCCATGACGGAATTACCGCATGGAGGGGCATCGACGACGATGGCATGAGGGGATGGTGAATGATACAATTACTCAGCTCTGAGACGTCGACTGGCAAGTTCTTGAGTATATAGACGTGTCAGTGGCCTTCGACTCTTGCCTCAAGCATAGCAACTTGTCCCGGCGTAAAAACTAGAAACAAAATGAGCGGAAAGACTTACAACGTGGGTGTCATTGGATACGGGTAAGCTCACCAAGCCGTCTCATGAATACAACTGACAACAACAGCGCCTCTGCCAAAATCTTCCACATCCCCTTCCTCACACAGACACCTCAGTTCAAGCTGTACAGCATTGTTCAGAGATCACCCAAGGAGGGCAACTCAGCACCACATGACTACCCCGACATCAAGCACTATACCGACTACAAGCAGCTGCTTGCCGACCCTGCAGTCGACCTGGTCGTCGTCAGCACACCTCCTGGAAACCACTTTGAGCTCACCAAGGCTGCCCTCGAGGCTGGAAAGCATGTCTTGACTGAGAAGCCCTTCGTGCCCACCTCGGCCGAGGCTGATCAGCTCATCGACATTGCCAAGAAGAACGGCAAGCTCCTCATCGTGTACCAGAACCGACGATGGGACAATGACTTTGTCACTGTCAAGAAGCTCATCTCGGAGGGAACCCTTGGCCGAATTGTTCAGTTCGACACTCACTTTGACCGATATCGCCCCACTCCCTCCAACAACTGGAAGCTTGACCTCACCATCGCCCAGGGCGGCAGTGCCCTCTTCGACCTAGGCACCCATCTCATCGACCAGGCCTACCACCTGTTCGGCAAGCCCCAGGCTGTCCATGGCCGCCTCCTCTCTCAGCGCAGCGGCAAGTTCGACTTTGAGAACCCTGACGGTGTCTCTGCCGAGTTCACCTACCCGGACGGCCTCCTGGTCAACATCCGCATCAGCGTCATGAGTGCCGAGGCCGACCAGCCCCGATTCTGGGTCCGCGGCACAAAGGGCAGCTTCCGCAAGTTCGGCCTCGACCCCCAGGAGGAGCAGCTCCAGGCTGGCAAGAAGGCGACCGACGCCGACTTTGGCAAGGATGACCCCAAGCATCTGAAGCTTGTGCTGGTGGGCGATGACGGCGTCCCCAAGGAGCAGCCCGCTCCCATCCTGGAGCCTGTAACGTACAAGGCCTTCTATGCGCAGCTGGCCAAGGCTGTTGACAGTGGACGAGAGGAGGATGTGCCGGTCAAGGCGACTGATGCTAGAGATGTTTTGCAGTTGATTGAGGCTGTTTTCGAGAGCGCCAAGACGGGCAAGGATATCACTTTTGCTTAGTTTAGCCGGGAACTTTATGAGTTTGATGAATAAAAATTGAAGTTATACCCAACATTGCTGGCAGCTGATCAAGGGACGATGAGACTCAGGCTCAACTGGAAGGAGCAAATTCATCCCCAATCACTGCCTTCCTTATGAAGCAACACCTCTTAACAATGGCAAGTGCCTTATATAAGCCACCTTACCTAAAGTTTAGTCTCTAGCCGAGAAGTTGAAGCAACTCGCTAATCAACATGTGCATTCTTCCATCTCGCCAGTGCTGATCATCACTGCGCATCACCACTCAGCAGCATCATTATCCTGTGAGGCTCTCATTTTGGAGAGATTCATGTTCTATCTTTTGAGTAGCAACGTTCACTTTGACCTCATTCGCAGTCTCATCCACAGCCCTAGTACAGAGCCGACATCACTCCCTGATGGACTTCCGATTATACAGTGGCCAAAACTCGACCAGAAACTCATGGCCGCATTCGAGAGCATCCAGCCCCCTTTCCGAGATACGCAGGTCGCTCGACAGGATCCTTCGGAGGGATATGACCTTTGACCAAGAATGGGACTAGGAGTCACACCAGGTAGACCTAGAAGCCGCGCACCCGAGCATCGGATCACGAAACGAGCACCGAGGCTAGCAGCGACGAATTCCATGGCTCCCTCAAATAGGAGACCCAACGATACTTTTGAAGCGCGGCTTTCGCTGGCCTCCCAGAAAGCGGAACCAGGTACGCATCGAGAAGAAGATTGGCAGCCCAACCTCATGCAGTCGCATCAACTATAATGTTCGCAATACATCGAACTTCACTGGGTGGTGGTGTCTCCGCTTCCTCTTGATGATCGTGTGGTGTGTGTTTATCGGATTCTTGCGCGATCGACTGGCCTTCATCTGCGGACCTTCTCTAACGACAATCGAGGAGGTGGCCGGGGCAAGATTCATCCCCCCGAAGCAGATATTTCGTCCCAATATTCTCCTCTTCTTTGAAGCTCTAGCTGCGGTCGGCGGATCCTTTGCAATGGCCCAGGGCCTTTCATGGTCGGTCTACTCAGCTGCAGGGGAAGACACGACTGACCATTACCAGTTCAAGGGCATCGAGAGAGAGGATGGAGAAAATTGCGCATGGGACAACTACAGTGGCGGGCGCGGTCCTCAAGGCTATCAAACCTCGTGTTATGCGGCGAGAGGATCTGCAGCTCCACATCTTGTGAGTTCCTGTGCTGTGTTGGCGGCTGCCCATTTCTGATGTGTTACAGCAACTGCCTCGCCTTGATCGCCGTCTATCCTGTATGCGTCCTGCATCATGTACTCGGCAATACGCATGATCCTGGCGTGGTAACCCAGTGCAACCGGGCCGCAATCAGACTTCAACAGTTGCGTCCAATCGAGGAAGACGACCCTGGGTCCGAGTGTGTGACCAATGTCTCAAGTGTGACCGATGTCTCAAGCATTACCATCCAAGAGGGCACAAGAAACGAGATGGAGCACTTCCTTGAGGCACTATCCCTTCAACTCGAACAAGAGTTTCGAACCACTTCTTCACCATCCAAGCTGCGGTCGATGGCCCCTCAACGCATCATGCACAATATCCGTAACCACCTGGATGATGTCACCGATAACTGTGACATTACCGTGGCTCTATCAGCAATTATCCGTGAGTCTGTTTGTACTTGGAATCACCAACTCTCTAACAAGGACAGGCGAAAACGTCGACATGATGGCCATGGTCGGCCGGGATTGCGGCATCTATGCTCACAAGGATAATGTGAATCCCACTGCCTTTCTCTGGACCATCGACATCACGGCGCGTGTCCTCTGCCTCAGCCTTCCTTTTCAGACATGCACCACATTGGCCTGGTCCATGATGGGTAGAGCAGTCTTTGAGATCATGGGAATGTCAATGATCACTGCTACGGCTCTGACGATCCTCAACGAGATCTGGTGCCTGTGGGATCCCCACACAAAAAGCCTCAATATGTACGCCTGGACACTTGGCGTCGCAAGGGAGATTGACGCCATGCTCAACGACGTCTATGACAGTGATAGGGATAGACATAGGGGGTTTCCTATGAGGAAACATGGGTTTAATGCTTGGCATATGCCTGACAGTTCTCCGTCTTCAACAGCAAATGAAGAGCTTTCCCGGGTAGTTGATGAGCTACACGAAATCAGGAATCAATTAGAGGCCTTGACGTGTCGTCGCGAGGGAATATGAGGCCACCAGGGAGTCAAGTTGACGGTGTTTGTGCAAGGCTTCCATGTAGAAGTAGAGCAGAGAATAAAAGCATGGACTATGACGAATACTGAAGTAAATAGTGATGAAGAAGGCATTGGATACACCCTCAAACATGTGCTATGACAGAAATCATTAGATTCACTGCTATACTAACTAGCTAAGGTATCCTAGATAAACAACAATGCCCATCCAACCGCCCATGACCGGATATATATATATATATATGAAAAAAAGCGAGCTGGTGATCCAAGCTCATCTATCAACCCTTTGTATCCTCTCGATGCATTCCTCAAGATGGTGCTGAAAACAATAGACTCCAGACTTTTTCGTGTTTTTCTTATATGCAAGAATCAAATGTACAAGAAATGTCGAGTTTTTTTTAAATGGCGAGAACCAGGCCGGCAAATGCAGCGGCGAAAGCAGCAACGGCACTGCTGCCCAGGACCCTCACGCCGAAACTCTCGACGTTGATGCGCTCGCTGATAAACTCGGGCCAGTAGTCGGCGGCCGGGGACTCGTCGAGGGTGCCGTTCCAGCAGTAGTTCTGGAAGCACTCCCTGCACTTGTCGGGGAGGGTCGTGTTTGTGCGGTCGAAGCTGCGGGCGAGCATGGCGCAGCCCACGCAGACGGGCCAGTCCGGGTCGCGAGTGGCGTTGAGCATGGTGGCGGCCGCGTAGCCGTTCTCGATGATGGCCGAGAGCTCGGACGAGTTGACGGTGATCTGGAAGGTGGAGATGTTGGAGGCGTAGACGTAGGGGTAGTTGGGGATGTAGACGATCAGGGGTGAGGGCTCGGACGTGTTGGAGGCGTTGCAGCCGAAGAAGGTCGGGCGCGTGTTGAGGCCGAGGTTGAGGAAGGTGTCGCGGCCGGGGACGACGGGGAACGCGGATCCCTTGGAGATGTCCTCGAGGGAGCGCTCGTACGTCTTGATGGGCGATGCGCCGTCGGGCCAGCCCGATTCGGTGTCTGCGGACGAGTCGAACGAGAAGACGACGTCGACCTCGCGCTCGATGCGGATGTGGGGGTAGTAGGGGACGTTTTGGAGATCTTCGCCGCCGTCGACGAGGGTCAGGCGGTCCGAGTCGACGCTGAGGTTCTCGAGCTTGTTCCAGCCCTTGAAGGGGTTGGGGGTCCAGTCGGCAATGTCGTTGTTGTCGTCGCCGATGGATTCGAGGAGGGCGGACACGGCGTCGATGGCCACATCGGGCACGTCGTCAGGCACGTAGGGGCTGTCGGTGTCGTTGAGGTAGATGACGATGGCGTTGAACAGACTGCTAGATGTTCCCATGACGAAGCCAGCGTTGTCAAAACCACGGACGCACGCCTTATCCTTGGGCAGCTTGCCGCCGCTAAACTCGGAACCGACGTACTTTAGCGGCGCGAAACCGTTGAGCGTCGGGTCGAAGGAGCCGAGCTCCCAGGGTGTAAACTCAAAGACTGTCGAGTTGAGCGAGACGATGGTCTCATCCGGGTCGCGGCCGTCGGCGATGAGGATGGGCATGGGCGCCTTGCCCTCTGAAAAGGCCGTGTCGTCGGCGAGAGAGGACCAGGTGTACCCAGGACCTCCGTTGCTGGCGTTGATGAGCTGGTACGAGAGCATGCGGCCCCAGTAATCCGTCATGGAGCGCTCGTACCCTGCGTCCTTCTTGTCCGAGACCTCGTCGAGGATGTTGTTGTAGTACTGCAGCAGGGCGTAGTTTTTGGGGCCCTCGAGGATCGAGTTCTCCAGCTGCCAGATGCCCGGGTAGTTGACGCTCTCCTGCACAGAGGTAAAGTTGTTCATCATCAAGCTGCCCACCAGCCATCCGCCACCAGACAAGCCAGAGAGGTACGTCGCACTCTGGAGAAGACCACCGAGGTTACCGTCCTTGTCGCTGCCGTCGGAGCGATCATCCCACGCAGCCAGGGCGCCGGCGCCGCACAGCATGGCACGGTAGCCACCTCCCGAAACAGCAATACCAATATTAGGCAGAGCCGTAGAGTTGTTCTCGACATCCTTGAGGTACTCGTCGCTGTTGAAGCCAGGAATGGCTATACGCTTCAGGAGGGTTCGGATGTGCGGGATAGTCTCGTTGCGTCGCTTGGGGAGCCACTCGCGCTCCTGGTCGGAGATGCGGGAGCCATTTCGGATCGAGGGTCGCTCGCTGGGGCAGGTGACTTCGGCGGGAACGTAGCCATTGGGGGCTTGAGGGGATCCTCGCCTCGAGAGGGAGGCGGGCTGTGAGTCGAGGGGGAGGAGGTCCGAGTTGGCGATGGCGACGACCGAGTCTTCGGCTGCGGTTGGTATGTTAGGAATGGAGTTAAGAGAGCGCAAGATCGCCATGCACCAGCTGCGCTATAGAAGTAGCTTCTAGGCAGCAGAGCGCATTGCAGCGACGCAGACATGGAGACAATACTTACGCGAAGGTCTCGCGGCGACTGGAGTCAAGGCTGTAGCAGCAGCTAACAATAGCGTGAGGCTATTAGAAAGGGAGGCCATGCTACTTGTGGCCCACCAGGGAGAAAAGTGTAATAAGAAATAGAAAAAAGTTAAAAAGCTTCCGAAAATGCTTAACAAGAACAATAAAAGAAGCGAGAATCCCGTTTGGCGTTTCCTCTCTCTCTCTCTCTCTCTTCTCAGTCGATAATTGCTTCGTATTCTTATGCGACGCGCGAATGGATCCCCTCAAGGCAAGGGTTTAGAAAAAATAAGGGTATTGGAATAATGTGGAGTAAGAGGGAGAGAAGAGAAAAATAAGAATCCAAGACTCTAAAAACAACAGCTTCAAGAAGTACAATAATAAGAAGCAAAAAAAAAAAAAAAAGGAAGGGGAGGAAAGAGTTGAAGGAGGGAGGTTTTGTTCGTGTGGGTTGGAAGGTGGACGATTTGATCCAGGTCGAGTTTAATTAGTATCGCCCTTCAATTTTGCGCGGGGAGACAAAGCTCTTGCGATAGGGATCTTGGAGCGCCAAAAAAAAATTATTGAAATGTCAATGTTCAATTCCCCGCGGGCTTCTTGAATTATTTCTCTTTCTAAAAAAGACACCGACCCAAAGTTCCGTCCCCGTCCTCTTGCGCCTCTGCCAAGGTCAGCCCAGCCCTGCCCAGCCCCCGTCATCAACGAAGCGGGCACCTATGATTTCTTCTGATGCGAGTTCCATCTACGGGATCGCAAAAGGTAGCTTGAGATATTACGTCTAGTTGAAAGGTTCTCGTTCAGGTGAGACCAGCACACTCTGTTTGTGTATACACTGCACAACATGAACTCTTCAACGAGTGCAAATTCCCATCAACATGTTATAAAACACAGCATCAACATCTCAACGAACCCGGCCGGCCCGAAACAGCGCCAAGTCCTTGGTGGTGAGAGTGAGCTTACGGCCCATCCAATCCACCCATTACAGCGGGGCTTAGCGTGGTATTGCGGCCCCTGGCGCGGCGCGGCCACTAGAATGGACCCCGAGGACGGGAAGGGAAAGCTGAGGTTGAAGGGGACCGGAATTCGGATTGGATCCATGCTCCGGGATGAAGCATGTGCATTGATGATTCCATTTATTGTTGTTACCCACGTGCAGCTCACATCATATCTAGGTTATGACTACAGAAGACGTTCATGTAAAGCTCCATCTGAGCAGTGAGATCTCTCCCTCTATACGATTATTCCTATCCAACCCAAACCGAGATTAAAAGGAACGTGCCTCATCCAACTCCGAAACCCAGCCAAGCACTTGACAAAAAACAAAACCACCTCATGCCTGCCTGCGTCAATAAACGACAAGAGACAAGGGCCTCGTCCTCAGTCTTGGCGATGGAGCCTGCCAAGACGGATTGGCGGCTGCTTTGTGCTCTCCGCCCTCTCTTCTCTGTAAGATTCGTCTAGATAGCTCTCACTCTGTGCTGGCAGAGAGCACCGCCATCTTGTCAGCCCGCAGCTCGCATTCTTCGGCCCCCCGAACACAATGTCTCTAGTTGCCGTCACAACCTATTTTTGAGCCAGGCACTGGAATCAAAATCACTTGGCCGATCGGGGCCATAGGGGCTGTGAATGGTCTTGTCGTATTTCTATCCGCGTATCAGAGTCTGTATTCAAGCCATGCGCGCTCTCAGTTGCCCGTCAACAGCCCACGATATCTCTCCACCTGACTCAGCGGGAGGCTCGGCATACATAACGACACCGCTTATTTCACTCTTGTGTTCGCCGAACGTGCCTATTGCCAAGTCTTTTTTTTTTTTTTTTTTCCCAGGTGTTTCCAAGCGACATTATCATCAATCCGATGCGTCTTCATCTTGTGCCAAGAATTGGCCAAAAGGGGGTATCAAAAAAAGAGGTAGTCTACACATACGAGTATACGTATAACCGCCGTATCAATCGGCGTATAACCGCTCATCAATCGGCAAACTCATCCCCAGCCGGCTCCCTCCCAAAGGGATGGTTAAACTTGAGCAGGCCTGTCAGCCCGCCCACCCACGGATCATCGTCCTCGGTGCGGATCACGCACGGCACGCCCCCGTGCCACTCCTCCCCGGGGCCCGCGCGCCCCACGAACTCGCCCTCGACCCGAATCTCGGTCCCGGGGGACACTCCCACGCATCGCTTGCCGTCGATGCTGAGGTCGAGCTCGCGCCCCCGGTTCTTGGGGCTCATCCGCAGGTTGACCTTTGTGTCGAGCGGTAGCACCAGGGACCGGAAGCTGAGGCTACACGGGCTGATGGGCGTGATGAGGAGGGACTTGACTAGAGG
The DNA here is from genome assembly GCA_006518225.1 of Fusarium neocosmosporiellum. Lineage (NCBI taxonomy): Eukaryota > Fungi > Ascomycota > Sordariomycetes > Hypocreales > Nectriaceae > Fusarium > Fusarium neocosmosporiellum. The sequence goes on from SSHR01002025.1 coordinate 9,861, forward strand.
GTGTACGATGGGACCACCGGCGCTGAGGCTGTATGCTGTTGAACCCGTCGGTGTGCTGATCAGAATTCCATCGGCTGTGGTCTCGGTGAGAAAGTGCCCGTTTTGGTAAATGTCAATGACAGCCAGGTGTGGATGAGATCCTCGGTGCACTGATATCTCGTTGATTGCCCTCAGCGACGGTGAAGGCTCCTTGGATCCCGCAATCGGCTTCGCCCCTAATTCGGCGTCACTCGACAAGGTATCCGACAACCAGTGGTTGATGTTGTTGCCAGATGGATCGTAGACATCAGCCTTGATGCGGTGTCGAAGCAGCACCTTGGATGCCCTCTGAGAACCCAAGCTTTTGCCCTTGTGTCTCTCCCATCCAGCGTAGGACCCCGTGGTCGTCTTGTCCCAGGCGCCTCGAGGATAAGCGGCGTCCCTCATAGCGACGTCACTGCCACTCATGTACATCTCCCTCCACGCCTTTTTGTGCTCGCCAAAATCCCACTCGCCCAGAAAGCCAAGTGTACCCATACTGAAGGACAAGATCGGGGGCACCGACCCGTGCAACTTGTACAGGCTCGCAGCTCGCAGGACAGTACCGTCGCCGCCAAAGGTTGCAATGACGTCAATCTTGTCGGCCATGTTGGAGCGGTTATCCGAAGAGTATATGGGGAAGCGGAGGCGCTCCTTCAACGACTCGGCGATGCGCGGCTCAAAGACGAGGTTGACTTCAGGGTACTCATTGTGGATGTACTTGGAGAACTTGATGACGGCTTCGACGACGGGGGCCGAGTAGAGCTTATGGATCAGAAGTAGATTCTGCGGGGGCTTTGGCCAGTTTAATGATAGCAGCGACGAGCCGGGCTTTGTGCTCTGCAAGTATCGGGGACTGATTCGTTGTGGAAGCTCTGCGATGCTGCGAATCTCGTGTGTTCGAAGGGACGACGTGGTGGACAAAGAGCGGCACGAGGGGAACCGAGTTAATGGCCGGACAGGTAGCTGAGCTACTGCTCGTGGGCACAGAGCAGGCTCAAGAGCCGCCAAGCCCCTGATGAGGGTCCTATTAAACATGTTGTAGCTCAAGAGGCATGACCGATGTCTCGTGAAAAGATAAGGGCCTTTGCAAGACGGACGGAATAAATTTGTGGAGGAATGACGCCGAAGACGGGTACAGCTCTAGCTCGAACGACTGCGGCTTTGCAACGGCTTTGCACATGAGGGCAGAAAATGAGGGAGAGCTTGTGGTGGGCTGTTTTCTCACCGCCTGCCTGTTTCGGCGGGGGAGCTCGGTGTGGGGAAGCTCGCATCGCACATGGAGATCTGCATTAAGCTTTGACAGAGAAACAAAGAAATACCATGTCGACATTTGAGTGTTTCGTCAAAGTTTTTACCTCTGCAGCAAGCATGGGTCACCTGGAGCCTTCACCTGATCTTTATGAGCCCATCCGGTCGGGTCCCTTCCTCCAGGGCAGCTCTGACAGCTCCAGATCTGGCATGTCGGCACCGAGACACATGATATCCGAGTCCCCTGATTGGCCCATCGGCATCGGCACTCCCCAACCACCGGACCTCCGTCTCAGGCGTCATACCCTCCGCCTCCGAGGCATCCGCTAGGCGGCTGATGTCACTAGCAGCTAGAAACCCTTAGCAGACCGGTATCATGTGCGCAATGTCTCGCAGCCTCGTCCCTCTCCATCTCCAGCTTCATCTTTGACTTGCCCAGTGGTAGACCGCTCTCTTCCTTTCTCTTGCTTGCTTGATAGCTGCCACGAGGCTGGACTCTGGTGGCGGCCTCTTTTGTCTCGTGTGCGTGCCACGCGACCCCTCGTCTTCTGTTTGGCTGCAGCTCAAGGCAGGCAACTCTCTTTGTTGAGCTGGACGTTATATTAGCTTGAGACCACCCTTTCGTTCGCTTCAACAGCGTTCCTACTCATCACTATCAATACCCAGCAACATCGAGCGACATACACGACGCGCCCGATCACATCCGCCGCCATGGCCGATCTCAAAAACGCCGACCCCTCCGAGGGCTCTCTCCCCGGTCCGGACCTCACTGCGGGGTTGACCGAGAAGTCCAATGTCGCGCCAAAGGTTGCTCATCCTTCGGGGAGGGAAGGATACGGAACCTTGATGCAGATCCTCCGCGGCGCCTTGTTCAGCTTCTACTTTATGACATGCTGCATCATGTAGGCATACTCTCGCCCTGTATCTCACAGGTCTAACTCGACCTTGCAGCATCCACATTACCCAGCTCATCGGGGCGCCGCTGTACTTCTTCAACCGCGACTGGTACTACGCATACATGGCCATGACGAAGCGGTCCTTTTGTCTCACCACAACCGTCATGACCCAGATCTGGGGCCCTACAACTATACGAATCAGCGGTGACGAGTCGGTCGCAGGCCAGATCAAGCTCCGGCCCGACGGGGGAGTGCAGTTTGAGTTCCCCGAGCGCTTGGTCCTGATTGCCAACCACCAGGTAGGAATCTCGGGTTATGTGGAGGGTCTGTCGACTAACTGGCTGTAGATCTACACTGACTGGCTGTATCTCTGGTGGGTGGGATATGCCAACTCGCCTGGAATGCATGGTCACATCTACATCATCCTCAAGGAGTCTCTCAAGATGATCCCTCTGATCGGTTGGGGGATGCTCTTTTACGGATTCATCTTCATGTCGAGGAAGATGGCAACTGACCAACCCCGACTGGCCTATCGCTTGAACAAGCTCAAGCAGCGCAAGGTGGACCCGAACGGAAAGTCTTACATGGATCCCATGTGGTTGCTGTTGTTTCCCGAAGGCACAAACCTGTCAAGGAATGGAAGAAGAAAGTCGGCTGGCTGGGCTGCCAAGAATGACCTCAAGGACCCCGACCATGTCATGCTCCCGCGGAGTACGGGCATGTTTTTCTGTCTGAACGAACTCAAGGGCACGATGGACTACGTCTACGACTGCACAGTCGCGTATGAGGGAATCCCGTAAGTTCTGCAGACCTTGTTTCATAACGTTAGCCTCGTCGACTGACTGACGACTATAGCCGAGATGGATATGGAGAGGAGTTGTTTGGCTTGTCCAGCACTTACTTCCAGGGTCGTCCCCCAAAGTCGGTCAACTTTCACTGGCGTCGTTTCCGCATGGCCGACATCCCCCTGGACGACCAAACGGAGTTTGACCTGTGGCTGCGCGAGCAGTGGTATCAGAAGGATGCCTTGATGGAGCAATATATGACGACCGGTCGGTTCCCGCGCATGGCTGGGAGCAAGGTCGACTATATCGAGACCGAGATCAAGACGCGACACCCGTGGGAGATTCTTCAGATCTTTACCGTGGTGGGCACGGCTGGGTTGATCTGGCACAACATCAAGAAGACGTTTGTAACGGCGACGTCGATGTTTCGGTGATAAGGTTGGAAGAGCGTCGGCGTATTCGCGAGCGAGTGGGTTGATGCCACTTTTTTCAGGGGCTGTCTTGGCTTTTGCGTCGAGCTTGGGGATACACGGTAAGAGGGGGACGACGGGACACACTTGATGATTTGCACAATTCTTGGGTTGAGACCCCTTGGTCTTTGGTTCTGATTCTGATTTGTTACTGCATTGGAGGAGATACCGAGGCGTACACAGGGCAAGACGGTTGACACGGAGCATGAAAGAAAGATGGTGAGGTGGGAGAGTATGGATTCGGTCAGTGTCCGAAGACAAAGGACAACTCATGACCCGTAGAAGAGGAGGAGGAGGCGGAACCTCCCGAGAACTCACTCTCAGTGTTTGAAATGGGCAAATTTCCTCTCTCATGACCCAGGCCAAGAATCACAGGCCACAGGAGTGACAGGCGGCCCCAATGCAACTCGATGGAGACTATGACGCGCCAGGAAACCAGCTCCGAAGGTGATGCATCAAGGTGTATGTATGTATGTATGTATGTATGTATGTATGTATGTATGTATCAGTGTTTGAAATGGGCAAATTTCCTCTCTCATGACCCAGGCCAAGAATCACAGGCCACAGGAGTGACAGGCGGCCCCAATGCAACTCGATGGAGACTATGACGCGCCAGGAAACCAGCTCCGAAGGTGATGCATCAAGGTGTATGTATGTATGTATGTATGTATGTATGTATGTATGTATGTATGTATGTATGTATGTATGTATGTATGTATGTATGTATGTATGTATGTATGTATGTATGTATGTATGTATGTATGTATGTATGTATG
>SSHR01002026.1:0-10798 GCA_006518225.1 Fusarium neocosmosporiellum
AAAAAATCTTATTTAAATCTTATTAAATAATATATTTAATATTTAAATTTTAGCTATTTTAAGCTATATTTCAATTTTTAAGAATTTTTTTAAAAATACAATTTAAGGTATAAATCTTAGTATTCAACTCGCTTATCTATTTAACCCGCTTGTTAAGTACGTTATATTATATTAATTTAACTTAATTAAAGCAATTCTTTTAAGACTTAGCCCTAGTATAAAGTCTTAGTTTATTAAATATCTAAAGCTTATTCCTCTAGGATTAATTAGCATTTTTAGATTTACTAGCTCTATGTAAGGATGTGAAGTGCTGAGGCCTCCTTATATACTGATGTGGCAGGCAGTGCCAGCACGTAGTGCTGACACTGGCGGATCTTTTAATCTATTGGATTAGTTTTGCACCTGCCCAATACTATTACACTCTGGAAAGACGGAGACTTTATTTATTATAGGATATAGCAAGAAGAGAAGGAAATCCTCGCCTAATAATAAAGCTATAGCAACTTCTTATAAGTATTTTAGGATCTTATAATTAAAAAATAATCTTAATCTTATATTAAATCTAATAAAAACTAATTATAACTTAGCTTAATTCTTTATGATTTTTATAGTAAAAGCTAGTATAATATTGTAAAGGTGTGGGCCCTAGGGGCACGATCAGGGTGAAATCAGAGATGGAAGGGTAGATTCGTATTAGGTGTTAGACTTCAACTTGCCGACCCTTCTGCGAAGGCTCGGCGACCAAGGTTTTACTTGGTCACTAGGACACGTGACTCGGCGATAGCCGGCCGGACCTCCGGCGATAGCCGGCCATTGCCGAATATCCTTACAAATAGTATACTAAATTGCTATCCTAAATATTAAGAATCCGCTCCCTTCTGTTGTCTTCGTCGTCATTAACACTGCCCCTGGCAATACCGGGGCTAGCGCTAAACTAGAGACGGATCGATTCCTAATAATCCCTCCGCTCAAGACGTCAGCGTGAATCTGACCATGTTTAACGCAACGTCACTGGTTTTAGTACAAAGTGGCGTATGGTTAGTTAGATGGGAATGTACACTAGAAAGTAAAATGCAATAACATTCTCTTGGCATTATCTCTCTCGTGACATATGAACGAAGTAAAGTCATAAAAGCATCCAAACTATGTTTCTCCATTCTCCCACGCATCCTCCCTCTCCTTTCTCAGCCACAGACCCTCCACAAACGCGGGCGCCCGCCCGCCCGGCGTGTCTGTCCCACCCCAGCCTCTTCCAGCAACACGACTAGCCCATCTCCACACCTTTGTTAGGAGATTGGTCTTCCTCAGAGTCTGCGGCGCTCTCATCACTAAGACCGGGTCCGTTTGCGCCAAGACTCCAGAGACTTTGCGCAGCGCGCAGTTCATGAAGAGCACATTTGTGTCCCAGAGAAAGAAACATCTTCTGCATGGAGTCTTGGACAATAGTGGTCAGATGTCCTGCAATAGTAGTATACAGACGTTCTACAACAATAGGGGACAGACGTTCTGCAATAATGATGGGCAGACCCTCTGCAACAATAATGGGCAGACCCTCTGCAAGGATAGTGGGTAAACGCTGTGCAATAGTAGGAGGTAAACGTCCCGTAATAAGTTCAACTGTTTGGCCATCCTGACTATCTGGGATTGACTCCCGACTATCGCAACAGCAGCGTTCCTGAAATGTAGGTCTTCCAGACCAACAGACGATTCCGGAGGACTATTTCGGTCGGGTTGTTCGATGCTAGCATCTGGCATCTCAATGTCTCGTGTACCACCATCTTCCAAGGGATCTTTCACCCCGGGATTCTTCGACGAATTCGACATCACCATCTGGGGCTATGAAGGGAACAGGACGATACGTGTCGACAAATGCTACGGACGCGTTCTGGTACCGACCTAGAAGATGTCGTACCTCAAAATCGGGGTTGATGGGTGCTTTAGCGCCGTGTCAACTTAACTCTTCCCCTCCAAGACCATACATACAGTTACCTTGATGAATAGCAGTTGGCGACCTGGTGATGTGTGAAAGTGGGAAGAGGGGCTAGACACGCGTTGGAGCAAGGTCCTATAATCCGTCCACTCGCGTCCTCACGTGCTTACGTGCCGTGCTTTCGGCTAAATGGCGGCTTTCTCATCTTTGTCCACCAGTCTTTGCAAAATCCGAGGAAGAAGTAGTCTCTCTGAACGCTTAGGTCTTGGATCTACGCAAGCAATACAGCACAGATCAGTTTGGTGGAGCTACTTCCTGTTCCCCATGGAGTTTTATTGAGTCCAGCGTCGAAACTGATACACCGTCGTCTCATCTGTCAACCCGGCATGAGAGACCCGATTACCTTAGCACGGGGTCTTACTCCTCCACGACCCCTGTCTGAGCAACAAACAACGTAACAACGACGACCACTACCTCTCATGAAAGAGTCGGCGGCGCACGACTATTCTAAAGGTCACTTTTACTACCTCATCAGTCCATACAATGAATTGACTATATTCCCAGACCACCAAACATCTAACGAAGACCTCTATAAATCTCTTGAAGCGGTAACACCACGCCGTGGTAAAAAAGCGCCAAGAATGCAGGATCTTCAAGACTTGTCGATATGGTATCAAACCTGCATCGGATACATCGATCCACAACGTCCACGTATGCATCTATCTCCCCGCGGCAGGTGACGAGATCTTCTATGAGACGGTTGGCAATCGAGGGCTTCGTCAGAGGGCTGATAGTTTTGTTTTCGTCGAGGTCATCGGCCGTTTGAAAGGTCAGTAGGGGCTTCTTGTAGGTAAGTTCCAGTAACGCCACTCCAAGTGAGAAGGTAATTTCGTTGGGAACGAAAGGGCCTCGTCGTTTTGACGGTGCATTCTGCCCCTGTTCCTCGGCAAAGCGCTTGGAGACGTAAGGCTGCCCGGTCACGAGCTGGCTGTCACCATCTCTCAGGAAAGCGATCTCGCCAAGATCCCATCCGTCACTGAGCCAAGGAGTCGCATGCAGCTGCAACACCGCCAAGGCCAAAGCAGTGGCGATCTTGTATCTATTGCACCGCAGTTAGCTTAGTCATTGTTGCTTGATAAGCTGTGATGAAACTGATAAATCACACCCACTTGGTCTTGGTTCCCCAGGTGTCCGAAGACTTCAGTAGCTGGTTTAGGGAAGTGAACTCATATCCATAGTCAATTTCCTTCCAGGGGTTGACGAGATGGAGATGATGATTCCAGATATCGTCGTCTAGAAACCCCAATGTCTCAACCTGGCATGTTGCACGCGATAACACGGCGCATAGATCCTTAATCGAACATGTGTTTGTCTGAGCGTGCGTTTCCGTTGCAGCCTGGATGTTTACCTCCGCGGTGACGACAATGGCGGGTGTTGATAGCGTTGGCGAAACACCCGACGAAAATGGATTGCTCCCATGCTTTGTGGCAGTCGAATGACTAGTGAAACATTTAGTAAGGTTTGTAAGTTCTAGAGTGGTCCAACAGATTTAACTGAATAGTACTGTTGCGTCATCCATCAGTTCGGGGAGACTTACGACATGTCAACCAAGACTGGTTCAATCTCAACGGCCTTGCATTCCCAAGGGCGATCGCACAGTGGATTTGCCTCTGCGTCAAAACTGAGCAATACCTGAAACTTTTGTCGGCAATCTGTGGATTGGCGAGCCTGCGATTCTCCTTCGAAGTCGAGACGAAAGCTCGCGATGTGGGTGAGTTGGCAAGCGCAAGAGCGTGGCCATTGTGAGCTCAGAACTGCGAACAGCCTCCGAGCGCAATCTCTGGAACTAAGCCAGTACCTAGCAAGATTGTCGTTTCTCTTCCCTTTCTGAATTGGTCCCAAAACCCTGGCTCGTTCGATGAAGTTCTCGATGCGATTCACATCGCCGTCGATGTCGTCTGCGAGGTCAAGGTATCGACTTTTGTTGAAGCCGATTCTGATTGCTTGAACAAGTCTCCGGTTTTTGCTGTTGAAAAACTGGCTCAACTTATCTTGGTTGACTTGACCGGCATCGATCCAGACAGGCTAACAGGTGTAAGCATTGCCGAAACCATCTTGTTTTGGGGGGGTTGGGTTTGGGTTGGGTCGGGTTAGAGGCTGAACTGACCTGGAAATTTTCATCCAGTCCTAGCTTGCTCCTCAACTTCTGGATCCTTTTGTCTAGCCTTCTCACAGCCTTCAAATACAAGTCGACCTTTTCTGGCGATCCCAGTTCCCTTTGAAGCTCCTGGGCCAATTGTTCGCTCCCCCAGGCAGACGAATTCGGGCAGTGCAAGAGATCTGTGAGCGTGTTTTCGGGCAGAATGAGCCGTCCCAGGAACTCCTCGCACGAGTCGTTGTAGTTGGACAGACTCATCCTGACGGACACCAAGATATTTTCGACAACCTGGGTGTGTTGTACCATGCTTTCAATCGTTTCTACGCCGTCCCTGTAGTGCTGTAGGCCGGTGATGAGCAGAGGGATAGACCCCAGCACCACCCCCACAATCTCGAAGCCCGACATTGTACAGTGGTGCGAAAGAAAAATTGAGAGGGAAGAGAAAGAATGGCCATAGCCTTGAGTTTCCCACCTGGCCTCCGTCTTCATTGATGAGGGGGTTTATTGCCGTTGGTTGCACAAACCAGGTGATTCTATGCTTCATGATTGGTACAAGTCGCAAGCCCCTCAGCCTCAATCTCACCAGGTACCAACGTCGGGTCTCAACACATGAAGCAGGCTCTGCCACCCCGCTTGAGGCCAAGGAAAAATTCTCTTCCTTTAATAACTCAGAGCGGAAGCAGCATCGTAGTTGACTTTCATGGGTGCGAGTGGCTCCCCCAACGTGAAAATGACGACACAAACCTCTCTCGCGATACACGACCAACATATGGGTTGTGTCAACAGTTTTGGCCGGCTGCTAACAGCCATCGGTTCGACTTCAAGCTCCAGAGAGTTCCAAATGTCTTCGGACGACGTTGAGGAGGAACTGGATAAGTATAGAGTCTGGGCTAACAACGTCGGTGCCGTGAATGGGGCAAAGGACTGGACTTTATCTCTAGACTTTCGGCTGCAAGAAGCGGCGTTTCTCAAGGAGCAGGTAAAAAGCCTCAGTCATGGGGATGTTTGCCTTCTAACCATATTGACTTGATCAGGTCGTGGAACTACTTAGATCTCTGTCGAAATCTGTCCGTACTGCCTCTGAGTCTGGCGATTGACCGTATTCTATCTAACAGATCATTTCGGTTTAGGTCAACAAATGTAGGGACATGGATCGCGGTCTTATCATCTTGGGATTCGCTGCTGAATCCATTCTGTCTAGCCGTGTCTATCATGGATGGGACAAGGATCCCTTTCGATGAAGCTGCCAGTCCTCACGAGCCGTCTCAAAATATTGATCCCGACTCGGATGAGGAGTTTGACAGCGACTCTCCTTGGGACATTTCCGACGAGGACAGCAACAAGGACGACACAGAAAACCAAACGAAACGAAACTTCGGTCTGTCTCAGTCAGACGTAGCCTCCCTTCCGACCTCGAAGGCCCCCAAAGAGATCGACCAGTTGTTTGAGTCCATCAGGTTCATCATTACTTGTCTGTATAAGCTACCTCTCCGCAAGCCTGCCCCAATCGACAGAGTCAAATCGTTCGCTGGTATTGACATGTCGCTCTATCAACACTTTGATATTCTCCATGTTAGGGACAAGTTTCCCAACGCGGACAAACGGCTGGTCGAACGTCTGGGAAAACTCATCTCGCGACGACGACAACTGCTTGAATACCGGGTGACACACACAGACAGACTGCGGCCACCCGTTACGGCACCAAGTGTAGTGGAAGAAAGCCGTGTAGCATCTGAATCTCCGCAAGTACAGGCCCCTTTAACGAGTGTTAAGCAGCTAGATCCGAAGCTCGCAGTAGCAGAGACGAGTCAGCCTCAATCACACAGCGAGATGCAGTCTATACACACACAAGCCACGATCCTTCGTGCTGATTCTTTGATGAAAGCCTCCAACGCCTTGTGCGCCCCATCCATCCCGGCGTCTGAAGCAACGTCCACCACGAGCAACGATGGCCGCCAGCCCTTGCGGGTGCCTCCGCGTCCATGCGGCGAGAACGGGAATCCACTCACGTATTTCCAGTGCCCGTATTGTGGAATACCCAAGTTTATCCCAGTGGACCGAGAAAAGGATTGGAAGTGAGTTGTGTCAGATCCAAGTTGCAAAAGACAATCCTCTGACTTGTCATAGATTGCATGTCCTTCGAGATCTACTGCCATATGTCTGCACGTTTGAAGGATGCGACATGTTTGATCACATGTTCAAGTCCAGAAGCGAATGGTTTAACCACGAGCAAGAGGTGCACAGAGCTCAATGGACTTGCAATACTTGCCCCTCGAAAACTGGCTGCCAAAGTTCCCAACTCTCCTTTTGCGGGCAGGACGACTTTGTGCAGCACATGAGTGAGGCCCATGGCCTGTCCGCAAATTCGTTGCCCAATAGGATGCTAGAAGCCTTCCGTCAACCAGCCTCAGTTATGAAAGGCGACTGTGTTCTCTGTGGGCAACACGCTTCAAAGCTCAAGTCCCATCTTGGACGGCACCTGGAGGAGATGGCTCTGTTTGCACTGCCGCGTCCACCGCCCGCGGCCGCTTCTGGATCTCAGTATGCTGTGGCTGAATCCTTCCAGGACCAGTCCAGGAAGCTTCTATCCGACTCACAAAGCCTTTCATCTATGAGTTTCGGTGTGAGTGAACCAGATGAAGCTGCCACTCACGCCTCCGGGACAACTTTCGACGATCTTGATCCTCACGAGCCAGAAGCCCAAGAGAACGAATCCACTGATGACAGTCAAGACTTTGACACCTTATGGGTACTAGTCAAGCCAGAAATCAGTGCCGCGAGGGACAGTTTGAGGCAAGGCCAAGATCCAGAGGGCAAACTGAACATCACCACAGGCCCCAGCAATCAACTCCCTGAAGCCAACTTCCATGGAACTACATATTTTGGTGAGAACAGCCGCTTTAGTCGACTGTATAGAGATTCTCAACTCACCACATCGTTCAGGCACAGAGGACCACTTCGATCCGTTACGAGATTGCTTAAGATCGCTGGCTTTTCCAGAAATGGTCAGTCGGTTCCACGACATCGATACCGCCGCTCAGGGAACATGCGAGTGGCTGCTTCGACACAAAATGTACACGAGCTGGGCCTCTTGTGATCGAGGCCTGCTCTGGATCGAAGGGAAGCCCGGCTCTGGGAAATCGACGTTGCTGCGACACGTTCTAAACAATGCCATGACAATACCCAACACAGGAGAGGGAGCCTTGATCCTCTCATTCTTCTTCCACGGCCGTGGCTCTGAACTCCAAAAGACGCCGTTAGGCCTCTTCCGGTCGCTCCTTCACCAACTCCTACGCCAGGTCCCTGAGGCACTGACAGACTTTGTGGCCACTTTCCAACAACGGTGCGAAACTATTGGCAAGCCGGGCGAAAAGTGGCAGTGGCATCCGCGCGAACTACCACAACTCTTCGAATCATCGCTTCTGAAGGTCTTGAAGACTCGCCCACTCTGGTTATTCGTCGACGCGTTAGACGAATGCGGCAAAGAGAACGCGATGAACCTAGCGGAGGAGTTCAAGTCCTTGCTCCAGAGGCTCCCGTCCAGCGGCGTGAAACAATTTCGCATCTGCTTCTCTTGTCGTCACTACCCGATTCTGTATCTGGATGGCGTGTTTGAAGTATGCGTAGAGAAAGAGAACCGGAAGGATATATCGACTTTCGTGCAAGACAAGCTCTCTTCGTTCCTTATACGAACATCATCCACGATTCCGGATTTAATCATGAAACGCGCCGATGGCGTTTTCTTGTGGGCACGACTTATGGTGAAGCAAGTTCTGGACCTTGAGCACGAGGGTGTCGGATTAAAGAAGATTGAGGCCAGGATCCGTTCGGTCCCTCAAGAGCTCGATGCCTTATACTGCGAGCTTATCCGACATATGCGCTCGGAATCTCTGAAACTCGCCCAATGGATCTGTTTTGCCACACGGCCCTTGTCACTAGACGAATTGCGATGGGCTATGCTTATCGACGCCGATTGCCCACACCGGTCATTATACAAATGCGAGAGCGCAGGGGATTACCCATCCGACGACGACGGGATGAAGAGGCGAGTTCAGACTCTTAGCCGCGGTCTTGCCGAGGTCACATCGGATATGAAGGTTGTCCAGTTCATCCACCAGTCCGTCAAGGACTTTTTCGTCGAGAAGGGCCTATCGGCTCTAGACGAGTCCGCCAAAACCGACCTTGTAGTCGGAACTGCATACTATCGGCTTTCTAGGACCTGCATACGCTACTTGGCGATGGAGGAGATCGGCCGATCAGCATATCTCGAGCGTTACGGCTTGAGATCCATGTTTCCTTTCCTGCATTACGCCACGACCTCGTGGGTAGCGCACACGAAGCAAAGTGATGCTAGAAGTGTGCCTCAAGAGGATCTTCTGGAATATTTCGCAGGGCCATCAAACACTCTTGTGGAGCTATGGGTGCATATTTACCGGACATTTGGGAAACATTCTCGTGACTGTCCGCTAAAAGGGACTAATCTAATACACGTTATGTCGAGGTATGGAGTGGCAGGAGCGTTATTGGCCATTTTGAAAAGGCCAGACCAAGCTGGCATTAATATCGACGCCAAAGATTCGCATGACCGGACGCCGCTGTCGTGGGCCGCCGAGCGCGGGCACGAGGCCGCCGTGCGGCTGCTCCTCGAGGGGGGCGCCCACACCGACGCGGCGGATAAGATGGGCCGGACGCCGCTGTTGTGGGCCGCCGATAACGGGCACGAGGCCGTCGTGCGGCTGCTCCTCAACCGAGGCGCCCACGCCGACGCGGCGGATGAGGAGGGCCGGACGCCGCTGTCGTGGGCAGCCGCGGGTGGGGACGAGGCCGCCGTGCGGCTGCTCCTCGAGGGGGGCGCCCACACCGACGCGGCGGACAACATGGGCCGGACGCCGCTATCGTATGCCGCCGCGAACGGGCACGAGGTCGTCGTGCGGCTGCTGCAAGTCCATATTGCTCAACCTTCGTCGACTACGATGCCTTAACCTCCACCCCACCTCATCATTTCGAATGTTGGAGATACCCATTAGTAATTCAAGTCGATTAGTTTCCCTCAGTGTTTGTCCCATTTTGCCATTGACATATGCAATTACCCAGCCGTCACAAGCGGTGCCTCGGGATATTCAATTAGGAAACGTCTCGCTGTGTTTGCGTCTTCTCAAAATGGTCTGATATGACACCCGTATGCTTCTAAAGCGCTCAGCTTTGAATTGCGGAGAAGTAGCCTCCATGTGATTTCAGTTTCCTCTCCGTCCCTCAACACCTCGGTGCCAGCGCTTGCCTTCCCCCGGATCCTACAGGTACGCCCGATCCCCTCCTATCCCGTCTACACCGTAACCTGGCATAAGTGCAATCGTTCTGGCAGAATGGTTTACGCCAACCTTGACCCAGGCTCACTCTCCGTTGGATTCTTCCAGTGCGCCATATAGCCACACAGAAACCGGTGTGCGAGAGGCGGTATAGTCTTGGGTAGATATGCTGTGCCGAGCTGCCTGACGAAGGTTCTCTAGGCGGGCCACGTGCGTCCGAGGTTACACAGTTGGGGCTTCACAATATCTGGATATCGGAGTAGAAATTTAGCAGCAGAACCACCCGAATATGGTATGCTACCTTATTGAAATCCTTGTTTAGACTCCATATACCGAACCGTATGAGGCGGGCAACCGAAGGTACCTAAGGCGACGGACGGATGTGGCTGAGGCCGGCCCCAAGTACGGCGGCCGGCTGCTTCCCAGCCAAACTCTCTCTACCATTGGCCTACCAAAACCGGTACTGCCTTCGTCCGCTATCCTCGCCGCTGTCCTCGATGTGCGAGTGAGGAGAATTAGCCAAGAGTTCAATGAGTATTGAATATGAGCCTTAGAATGACGGACGATTCACCATGCGATTTGCTTCGTTCTTCCTATGAATGGACCTCGCCACCTCGTGACGTGCCTGCGTCGACTCTTGCTCTCGGCCCACCGGCTCCCCGTGGCACACTCTCTGGCTCAGACATATTCTGCTCTGCGGCACCCCCATGTTCATCGACCGGCTGGAGCCGTCCTGAGATCATCCCGTCGCATTGCGGCCATCGTCCGAGTTTATGACGTGTCAGGGGTCTCGGTCGCGGAAGCGAATCCGAAACGAGTCGTAAGATCAGACTCAACCGGAGGGATCCGCGCCAGACGCATCCCCCAAGACCTCTCACGCTCCCGTCATTCCCGCTTTCATCTTCGATGGTAGAGTGTCCGCAAGCCCTCGTAGTGCCGTACTCATTCAAACCTTCAATGATGGTTGAGTTCACATCAACATGGGAATGGCGAGAAATAGAGCGTAACAGAACCAGATCGAGCTGTTCTTGGTCGTGGAAAAGGTTGAAGGTACGAGGAGAAAGAAAGACTGTTAGTCGTTAAATCTGCAAGCCCCGTCGTGATTCGATCGACTCAATTAGGCGACATGCACCGGAAGTGAATCCATCCGGTAAGCCAAGGATCATCGCATGCGTGCTCGGGTGTCTCTGCCAGAGGATCGTAAACGGCAGTTCAGCCGTTATCGGGGTCTCGTATCTGCCATGGTCATTAAGGATTTGATAAAAGACAGGGCCAGAGATACCATGAATCAGCGAGCATTCGAGTGTTGTCTTGAGTCAAGAGGAGAGAGAAGTCGTGGTCTTCACGCGTTCCAACCACGCGTTCAAATTGCGCGATGCAACAGAGAAGCCAATCAAGTGCAGC
>SSHR01002028.1:0-11094 GCA_006518225.1 Fusarium neocosmosporiellum
GGAGGGTCACTGGCTGGTGTGGACGGGTAAGGCGCAAGCGTCTTGAAGGAAGACATGTACCTACTACCGGTACGGAGCAAGAAATCGTGGTGGGGCAGTTTGGGAATAATCGCCGTGGTATCTTGCCTCGGCTGAGAGGTGACACGAAAGGTTGCAGCAGTGGGTGTGTCGCTTGACCCGCACGCCCTGTCAGCATCAAGTCGTAGTAGGCAGACCGGCCCGCCCGGTGCACATCGCTTAGAGCCGACTAGATGATCTGCGTTATCTATTCGCCCTTAGGAAAAACTTCTTGCTGCATTGCAGATGTTGGTTGTGACCGAGCTTGCTGTCTTGCCTCAATACGAAGACCCATGAGTTGCTTGTCTACCCGGCAGCAGCCAAGGCGGATAAAACCGGCAAGATGCGGTATTTTCTCAACCAACGTGGCCGGAAATGCATTGACCCATTGCTGCTGATACTCAAACCTGCAGCAACCAAAACAGTCATGCACTTTGCCGTCCGAACTGCACGTTGCTTTGGTCGAGCCGAGGTGACTTACTAGGGGGTTGCGGGGGCGCGTGATCGGCCGTGCTATGATCAAACAACCCTCTTTGTGTTGCTCAAGACGTGCATCCGAACGAGACACTGGATCCGGTATTGCAGCCTGACAGCTCTTGGTGTTGTGGATCATTATTGTGGATCACTCTCTGTGGTACGGGAGTTATGAGGCCAGACGGCAAGTGGGGCTCGGATCACAGCAGCGTGTCCGCGATTACACGTTAAATATAACTTATCGTAAGAAAAAAAACAAGAAATGCATTATAGCACTTCTACTTTATAATTATACTATCGACGTAAAATAGATAGTAATAGTACTGCTCACCTATATAGCATTTATATATAGCTAAAACTTCCTAGCGTAGTCCTCTAAGGGCTCAATAACAGCTGCTAGAACCTCGTGAACAAACTCTGCCTTTCCCAGATCCGGAACCACCGAGAAGCGAATGCCAACGCAACGCAAGATCACGTCCGCTAGCTCCTTGCCGTGGCTCGCTTCCACCCCCTGTTGCCACTCTAAAGCAGCTTGCTCAAGGGTCGACGCGGTAGCATGTCCGTGTAAGCAGTGGTTTCCGAAGAAGTGTTGTTCTTCAATCGTCTCTTGGAATATCAACTGAAGGAGGACGACCCCGAGAGTGAAGACAGCCATTTCGGCATGCAGTCTAGGATCGGGTGGCTCTCGGTCCAGTGCCAACCGAATGCAATGGTGGGTGAAAATTGGGACAGCAGGATGTTCTAACGAGACGAGTATATCATCTCCGTCCCAACCCTGGGGAAGCCAGACCGATGTTCCTAGGCCAAGTATGGTGTATGCCAACTTCACACCTAGGCGAATTCGTTCATCCAGGTAAGGAACTGACTTGTAAAAAGCCTCAAGGTCTTCAGCCTCTCGCTGCTGAGCGCCTGGCTGATCAGCCCGATCAAGGCTTAGAGAAATGATCTTATCGCCATCTTCCAGGTAGCCAGCCCTCCCGGATGGCAGGGGATCGCTCAGAAAGTCACAGGCAATCTTTACCGGTGACGATCCGAGGTTGGGCCTAGCGGGAGCCTGCGTCGTGCGGCTCGGTGTAGGGGCAAATCGCACATGAGAACGAGACAAGCTCACTGCCCCCTTATTTTGCGGCTGACTAGAGGTGGGAAAAGTTGGTGAACATCAAGGGCATCGTATCCCGATCTTGTGGTGCACTGACCTTTGTCCGGATGAAGTGCTCGCAGACGTGTAAGGAGCCGTGTCTGCCCCTCGCGTCCGTTCTCGCTTTAGTAATTTGGCGAGTTTCCTAGGCTGCCAGGGGGTCTCTGCATCTGGTTTGGGATGGGGCAGGGCTGCCTGGGTGGTAGGCAGAATAGGTTTGGGAACACTATGCTCCTCGACTGCCTTGATTCCTGCCTCAAACTCGGTCGCTGATCGAAGTTGTTCCTTGAGCTGGGAGACTTGGTCGATATTGACCCGGTCTTGGCTATTCTCAGAAGCAGTTGCCCCATCGTCATCAGGATTAGAGAAGTCGACCTTCACTAACTTCACTCCGTCAAAGGGACCGAAGAGTAACTTCAATGAACCGCGTCGTCGCGATTTAATATAGGTCCAGTGTGTTGCGATTCCACAACGGTGGGAGCTGCCGCATGCACAGGTCCACCTCGAAGGCTGGAATAACCGACATAGTCTAGCAGCCTGAGTCTGAAGTTCTAGAAACGGTGCTGCCCTCGTCACACAGGCTTCCTTGCGTCCTTTCGCCATGATAGCGGGCCTAAGGACGGTGGCTTGCGCAATACGGAGGTCCGTTTCCAGGAATCCGCGGATGCTCGCGCTGATGGCTGCGACTTCGTTCAACAGTTTTCGCTTATTGGTAAAGCTGAAAGCCAGTCTGAGCGTCGTCTCATCGACTGTCCCTGGGGCTGGAAGGCAAGCCTGTGGAATGTGCTCGTTAGACGGTTTCCAGATCAGGGCTCGTTCAACGGCCTTCATCGATGTAAACGAGATCATTCTAACGTACCTTCCCATC
This sequence comes from Fusarium neocosmosporiellum, assembly GCA_006518225.1. Classification (NCBI taxonomy): domain Eukaryota; kingdom Fungi; phylum Ascomycota; class Sordariomycetes; order Hypocreales; family Nectriaceae; genus Fusarium; species Fusarium neocosmosporiellum. The sequence goes on from SSHR01002028.1 coordinate 2,538, forward strand.
ACGAATGGGCAAAAGGGAAGACACTTCTTGTGCAACTTCATCCAGGCGACGGAATTTGCTGATGAGCCATGCGAATTCGTCATGTCCGATTCGTTCCCTCAGAGTTGCCTGGATTGCCGTGTCGTACCAAAGGGAGGTTGGCGATCGTTCAGCAGACTGAATTCCGTCTTGGCACTGAGAGCCAGAGGCCGCAGAAGGAACTTGACATTCTGCCTGTACGCAATCATTTAGTCCTCGATGGACCCTACCATTCCCTCGAATGTTTCGCGGAATTTCCACCACACGGAGCACTTTTCGAGGTGCGATTTGAACAGCTTGGCGCCCCCCATGAGAAGCGGGAGAGTTCCTAAAACGACACCAGCAACTTCGAACCCGGACATTTTGGTCGCTGGACCGACGGTAAAGGCTCACGGCAAGAATTCTTGACCGATGTGCATGGAGCTCTGTCCGGCGTGCCTTGCGCTGAGGTTGCTGTAACGCCGTGAGTGAAACCAGGTCGTGACCTCCTCAATGGGACGATAACGTGTTCTGAGCGTGGGAGGCGGCGATCTTGTAGCAGGAACTGGAATATTAACGGCTCTTGAGGCGAAATAGACTCCCTTAATACGGCTTTCAAGCCTCGTCCACAACGGGCAGCTTGGCCGAGGGAGAGAAGTTTACCAATCTTGACCAGCCCTGCCCAAAGAAGCCTTTAAGGTTAATCTTCGTAGCACTCCTCAGCAGAATACCCCGCACTTCCATCGTCATGACTATCCCTTCGAGTGCGGAGGACCTGGTGGGGCCAAAATTACAGGGGTTAGGCCAATCAGATACCAAGAGATTAAAGGTACTTCTATTTACTCCAAAATTGGCTTATGATAAAGGTACCAGCAATTTGGAAGTGTACAAATAGCTACATCGCAGGTATCACAACCCCACTCGGTCTGCCTCCTCTTCGGTCGGGCATTTGGATTGATGGCCCCCAATGCAGGCCGAGCCGGGCTTTGTGTTGAGGCGTTTCCCACTTGATGACCTTTGCATGCCTTGCAGTCACTCATTTTCCCTCGCTTGACATGTTTATGCTGTGAAATAGGCGTAAATACGTCTCCCGGCTTAAATAGCTTCCTTGAAGATCCGTCACGGTGATATTTAACGATCAACTCCTTACATACCTGCTCTCGCCATAGATCCTGCGCTTTATATGGCTTCCAATTATACCTTTCTTCTTCTTGCTGTAAAATATAGCTATTGATAAGTATCGTATCAAGCAGGAAAGTCCACGCGAGGGCCTGCCAAGCGCCGCGCCGTATGGAATGCTTGTAACCGAGATATGATCTTAACTGATCGCCTCTATCAATAGCGTTCATTTTATGATTGTAAGAGATAGTAATTGACGGGGTTAGAATGACTTTTCGTGGCTCGTCTCCAAAAAAACGCTGTGCAAGCCGGGCTCGTGGGTGAGATGAAGTAGGACGATGTCTCTCTCTATGTTCGATCTCGGATCCGCTGAAGAAGGAGGTCATAAAGAGTACAAGGGCATTATCCTTCCATGCTATCTAATTGACCTAGGGGATACGAGGACAAATTAATAGGGGAAATATATAGAAAGGTATCTTTAGGCTCTCTTACTAGGTCATCCGTAGTAGGCACAGCGCGTAGCTCATTGAACTTCCAATTCTTTAGCTGCCCCTTATTATCAGCGGTCTTTGCCACCACGAAGGGGGTATATAGACCGCTGTTTAGGCGTGCAGTGCCTGTGGCAGCGATACCACGTTTACGCAGGGCAAGAAGAAGCTGAGGAGTTATAAAGAGGTTATCAAAGAAGACGTGATATGTCGCAATCGGCAGCTGTAATACTAGGTCTAAGACGATCGCCTGAGTCTCTACAAGCTCTCTCTTATCGGCTCTTCTTTTTGTAGCGATTCCACGAGGCCGTGAGCTCCCCGGAATGTGAAACCTCCAACGAAGGAAATAGCCCTTTTGCGCTCCAACCCAAATCTTGAGGCCCGTCGGAGTGGGCTTTCTAGGGATTGTAACCTTCGCCTTTGATCTGCCCGTGAAGCGGATCATACACTCATCTACAGCGATAGAGAGGCCCGGCAAGAAGAGTTCCGTAGATACAGCTTGAATAAGGTTAGACCACTCAGACACGTGTGAGATCATGCGTTGAATGCTGCAATCGAAGGTCTCAAAGGGAGGGAAAATGCGGATATAGCGGAAAATAAGCTGGAATCGATCATAGGTCATAAACCCGATGATCGGGTCGGTTGGATGCATTTTCCCAGCTTGGAAGGTCTTCCAATGGTCTCGAATGCGTTTTTTGGTGTGGATTCCTATGTAAATTAGGCATGCAAGCCAGATATATACTTCGGCAAGAGAGATCGCAGTCCAATCCCGCAGGCGGGCTCGTTTTGCGAGGGTCGACTCTCTTGATTGAAGCTGGAAAGCTACCCAGTCATTCGTCCAGATGACCCATTTTTCAATAAAGAATTCAGGGCAAAATAGCTGGAATAGCGCGACGGGGCTATCAGGAAGGTCCTTCATGACGAAAGGGCGATATTGTGGTTTGAAAGGTTGAAAATGAAAGCCGCGGGCAGGCTGCTTGATCACGTTCTCGGTCATCGTAGATAACGCGTCATACATAAAAACGCGTTAACCAAGTGAGCAAATCCATTTATGAGGGTTTTACATTCAAAATCCTTCATGGTTGTGATTAGGTCCTTTCTTGGTACCAAGCTAGTTGCAAGGGGGTTGTGGGGCAGCGAGGGACCCACCAGGTCCTCCGCACTCGAAGGGATTGGTTCGGTTCGCGTGGGGGCGGAAATCAAGGGTCACATGGGGTGCGGTTCTCGAATAATCAGGCTCTGCTTCAACCAGCAGGGCAGCTCCAGAAGCACCGCTCATTCGAATCGCCAGAGTCAAGTCGAGGTGTTCCGCTGCCTTCAGTCGCGAAGGCGCGTCTGATAATCGATTATTCAGTTTGTCTGCTCCCAATCCCTTCCGCTCACTTCCCAGGTCTCGGTGGCATTAGCTTGCCACTCCCAGACGAGAGCAGACGGAATGGCATCATCATCCATGTCAACAGAACCAGAGCTCTCCACAGCAGCCAGCTCTTCGGGTGCCGCTAGCCTTAGTCTATCGGCCCTAGCACAAAGATGCAAGGAGGCACTCCAGGACCTGAACGACTTGTCCGAAACCGAGCTCTCTGAGCACGACGAGAAGGCAGCCACGGCGCACAATGTCAAGGGGCGTTTCAACGTTTGGGGAATGAACTTGGGAGCTTTTCGGGATGGCTCATCAAGGTCTTCGCTTGATTGGCGTCTGCGAAAAGCCTCGCTCATGGAAGGCGCTGTCCGCGCGACATTGATGGAAATCAATGATGCTGGAGGTCGAGGTGCGTCAACCAGCTGCAATGGCCTCAGATCCGGTTGAGAAGATTGAGGTATAATAATTGCCGTGATTAGCTCGATCCATTTTAGCCATAGAAATCCCAAATAGAGGAACGGATGACTTGGCGTCCCTTCTAGAAGGCATAGATCGAAACGACCCGAATAATCACGAGCTGATTAAATTCCTCTCCTCTCCCACAACAGAGCTGGACGAACTCTTTTGCAGCATCAAGTCATCGATAGACCGCCTCTTCAACCTAGCCATGTTAATCCGACGCGACGCACTCGACCGGGAACAGAACCAGCTCCCGCTCCCGACTTTCTCTCCGGGAGACAACCCGAGCCTAGACAACCACATCACCCACCTGAAGGACAAGTTTCCGAAGCTAGTACAGCAGCCATGGCTTCAACAGAGGCTTAGCCAAGCATTTCTTCAACGCCGCGAGTTCATCCTCGGTCGACACAGCCGACAGCACCAACTGGAATCAGTGGACCTCGGAGGCGGCGCCGTTTCAGAAAAACAACCTTCTGTCGTTGCAACTACGTACGAAGACATATCGGTGGACTTAGAAAAACAAGAACGCTGGGCTAGACATAGCGTACAGAGCGGAGCGACTTCCTTTGCGACTGCCTTCTCGGAAGGTGATGACGGCGAGCTCGGAGTCCCTGATTTGACCCAGTTCGTGTTTGATGGGGTGCAGTTGAAATATAACGAGGTTTTCGAATGTCCCCTTTGTCGAGATTTCGATTCAGTGGGATCCAAACACGAATGGAAGTAAGTTTGCCCGCATTCACTTAGTGTCCAACCGATTTCTTGACCTTTCTTAATCGCGCGGTCGCTAAACTGGGCCTTGCCAGGAGACACGTCTTCTCCGACCTTCGGCCGTACGTGTGTACTTTTGAGAAATGCTCTTCTCGGTTATTCTCGACTCGACACGAATGGTTTGGCCATGAACTGGAGTTCCACAGAAGGCTGTGGTATTGTAACCGCTGCGATGCCAATTTCCCCTCTGAGGAACCTCTGATGGATCACTTCGTCGAAATGCACCCAGACATCGCTGATTCTCGTGTTTCAAAGATTCCGAAGTCGTGTACACGACCAATCACTGACTTCCCGGCAGGATCTTGTCCGTTCTGTGACAATTGGAATCCGTCTAACCGTAGTGACGACAATGGCATGGAGTTCTGTGAGCACCTCGGCAGACATTTCCAACAACTAGCGCTAGATGCAATCCCTCTCACTATTGAAGGGCTGGAGATTCTCCCATCTGAAGACGTCAAGCCTGACCCAACTGAGAACGACATCGACAAAGAACCCGAGGAAGACACTCGCCCGCAGCAAGAGGGGGAGGCACCAACTCAAACATCAAGCTATTGGAGTGTGTCTGAAGCTGATGATTTCCCTTACCTCCTCGCGTCGTTCGGGTCGGATTGGGTGGCTCTAGCGGGTTACATGGGGTCGAAGACGGCAGTTATGGTAAGTTGGAGATGCTTCTTGCTACGTTCGTAGTGCTGATGGTGTACGATAGGTCAAAAACTACTTTGTCAGGCAGAAAGATCAGGGCAAGACTGAATGGGAGGCGATTGTGCAAGAAGCAGATGGCAAACGTTCGAGAGGTGAACCGCTGCCAGACCCCCCACAACCATCAGCAAGCCTCCCTCTCTCCCGTACAATCGACCCTGATAATGCTGATAACTGGGTTATTCTCAATGAGGGCGGCTTTGTTAAGCTGGGCAACGAACGCATCCTGCTGAAGCGATCAAGAATCTCATGCGACCTATCTGTGCCCCAGGAGCTAAGATTTCGATGTACCCCGTTTCAACAGAAAAGCGATAGAGGTACCCTTTTCTTGACCAACAAGAGAGTGAGTTTGTTCTGCTGTCTTGGCCGTCACGTTCTGACCTTTTAGATTGTGTATCTACCATCGAAACCTACCCAAGAACCAAAGTTCGAATCCTTTAGTGCCCCAATCTTAAAATTCCAAGACTCTACGACCTCGTCCTCGATGTGGTGGGGATGGATCTGGAAGTCGGACTGCATCCCAGTATCTGGGGGTGGCATCCCCCCAGACATTCCACGAATCGAGGTCAAGTTCACCTTTTCCGACGGCGGCATGATGGACTTCAATGAGACCTACATCCGGTTGAGGGAGCGCCTCTTCCAGTATCAAGAGATGCGCCGCGAGATGGGCCCCGGCGCCGACGTTCCCGATGAACCTCTACCAGCCTACAAACCCATGTCGTTTTTAGACTCTGACAGATCGATCTGACAATGCCGCTAGCCGAAAGGCGCCTGATGAGCCACCACCAGATCACGATGAGGAACGGCAGTTGAATATGTATGTATGTGTATTTTTCGTCCGGGGGCCGTGAGGCCCGTGAAGTCCCCTACTACAATGATTGCTGCGAACATTGCGACGCAATATATATAATCTGGCTCGTGCACGCGTGATGTCCTAAATAAACTCAAGCTCCCCTCAGGCTCGAAATTCTCTCAGGCGCTTAGGTCTGCCTTCGGGCGCTACGCATCTTCAGCGGCCATCTAAAATTAGAACCCTTAGCGACCGAGTCCGACAGTTTCATGATTGCATACCAAAGCCTCTCCTTATCTTATCTTATCTTATCCAGAGAGTCACCTGACAACCCCGCTCGCCGGATACATCTGCAGTCATAAATTCGAACTAAACTGAACTGAACGTCACGCTCGACATCTAATATCCCATCAGTGCCCACAAGGCTTCAAGCCGTATCTTGCCCCAGTGTTATATCGTTAGCCGTCAGCTACTTCTCCTGGTCGCATGACTGCTAAGGCCTTAACATCGCGATACTTCGTTCTCCAGCGGATGATAGAGAGTGACGAAGTATCACCGCCACTAAGGGCTCTGATTGGGCCTAACCCCCCTTTGTGACCTGCTTGCAGCCTTGTGGGCACTCATGGGATGGTGTACCCTCGCCTCGTTCAAAATGCCTACTATCTCCCATATCCCAATCGAGATGCTTTGCTCGATTGCTAATCTTCTCGACGACCAAGCCTTCTTCAGCTTTCGGCAAACCTCCCGGTTAATTAATAACAGCACAGTCTCGCATTTCGCCACACGATACTTCGAACGTCGCTGTGTCTTTCTGCAGCGCCAGAGTCTGGAGGCTCTTATCGATATTGCGCGTCACCCGACGTTCGGTCCCACAGTACAGTCGCTCGACATCAGCATCGCCCACGTCACAAAAGACCCTGATCTTTGGGAACGGGACATGCAGTACCGCCCAGAGGACGGTAATGAAGTGGAAATAGATGAGGAGCCAAGCCCAGAAGACCAGGGCTCTTCGCCGAGCAGTCCGTGGTCTGAAGATTCCCGCGTGCCAGACTTTGAGTCTTCCGCCGAGGAGGAGAAGGCAGTAGTAAACACCATCGCGTATGGTCGTTATCAGGACGATCAAAGATATATAATGGACTGTGGAATGGCTACTGCATACTTGACCCTGGCGCTCACTGCAATGCCGAACTGCAGGACGATCATTCTCTCAGGCCAAGACCGTCCTTGGGGCGCAAGGCTACAGGCCAAACAAACGGGTTTATGGCCCACTACCAATACCGACACAATTGAGAGTGGCGAGTTCGCGAGACATGCCCTACAAGTCGTGCTGGCAGCTGTGGTTGCAAGCCGTGTCTCGCTAGAGGAGCTTGACATACTGTTTAACCTCCAGGATTTCCACGCCGACTCACATGAGTTTGTCTCGGATCTCGCTGCGCAGCGGATACGCTCCTGTTTCTTCGACCTGGATACCCTCCGCTTGAACGTCTGTTCGGAGTACTTTACCCTCTCGGATAGCGGGGCGGGCAGTCTTGTGCGGTTCATCGAGCTTTTCCCGACCGCGACGCTTCTCGATCTGCGCATGGGTGGCCGTAACAAGTCGTCCCTAGTCACCGCGATCGCCGGATCTCTGCAGATGACAGCCCTCCGGGACTTGGAGCTCCACTGGGTGAATTGCACCGCTGATGCGCTGGTTAAGATTCTATGCCGGCATCAGGGCACCTTAAAAGACGTGCTCTTCAACGGTGTGCATATCCATGAGGCTCAAGGTTGGCCACTAATCTTCCGTGTCCTTCGCGACATGCTAAGCGTCGAAAGTTTGCTAGTCGCGAACTGCTTGAGCGCAAAACAGTGGGTTAGGTTCCGTAAACCCGGGGGCAAAGAAAGAGGTATCCAAATTCGCTGCGACTGGGACTCGCTTACTAGCGCCATCGACCGGATTGTGCTGGAAAAGGTAGAGAACCCAAGGATGCGATCCCACTTTGGTTTGTCAGAGTATTGATATGACCCTCTTGCAAGCTACCACGCAACGGATGTTTAGAAAACACCATGATACCGATGCTAGCTATTGAATTTGCTTTAGTTCAGTATATCTACTGTCTGCTTTCTTCGGTTATTCTACTTAGACTCATTCTTCGTCTCGGCAATCTATTTCGAAGGCCTACCATCTATTGTAATCGGGGGTTGGCCAACCCACGGTTTTTTGTATGGGCTTTTAGCGCGGCGCTATCAGCTAACCCTAACCCTAACCCTAACCCACGGTTTTAATCCCTATCAACCCACGGTTTCTAGAAAACTATCTTCCCAACGTCGCAGGAAGCTAAGAATTAGCCACAAGATAGAAGACCATATAGTCAATTAATTACAGCAAACCTGATATCTGAAAGACGCTTCGTTCTTAAGATATCAGCTTAACCCTGAGATTTGGGGTTATTTTGAGGTGGTTAACCCCTACAGAGGCAGCTCCCAAAAGTTCTCGGCCGCGCTAAAATACGCCACAATCCAGAAAAAGCAAAAAGAGGACAGGGGAGGGGGTACGTATACAAATTACTATGAGGTTATTCCCGACCTTCCTTATATTCATTTCCTCCTTCTAGCTCAATTATTTTTTGCACATGTGTAGGGATTCTTTCTATCCAGGCTTGGATCTTCTCTTGCGGGAGCTTGCTCCAAGCTGCTTGCCAAGCTCGTATAGCCTCTGCCCGGGTCTTAGGGGCGCCCTTCTTTGTAGTTGCCCTCTTAAGATATGGCCAGGCAGGCTCGATTGCATTTAGGTCTGGCGAATTCCCACACCAAAGCAGCCGGGCTACCTCGTGGAAGTCATACACGCGCTGTTGGGCGTGATAAGCGTGTGCAGGAGCTTTATCTTCCTGGACCACG